>CM053786.1:586484859-586794859 GCA_028749045.1 Cupressus sempervirens | reverse complement strand
ACTAATACTAGCAGGGGAACATGGGCTAGATCATCCAATCTACTTTTCAAGTGAGTTATTATCAAAAGTGGGGAAAACTATAGAACACTAGAGAGAGAAGTCCTTGGGATGGTGTATAGAGTTCAAAAGTTATTTCATTATCTATTTTTAATCTTGTTCACATTTTATGTGGACTGCTAGCTATTCATGTTCCTATCGGATAAACTTATTATTCAAGGTTCAATGGGTAGCTCTTTCTTCCCTAGGAGTTTACTTTTATGATCATCCTATGAACAATGAGAAGTCATATGATTGTGGATCAATTGTTATAGATCACAATTTTATGTAGCTTACAAGGTATTACATTGGCTTTGGATTTGGCATTTTTCTCTAGAAAGGAAACATAACATTCCAAAGATAAATTATGTTGGTCTAAGGTTGAACATAGAGGACCCATGTTGCAATTTTATGTTAGGTTTAGCTTAGTGTATTAAATCTAGAATTGCAACAAGGAAATATGATTCTTTCTCTATGTATGCAAGCAAGGAGATGCTCAATATCCTTCTTGTTATTTTTCTATAATACCCTTTAGTTTACAAACTTATTAACATAAAATGCACTATTTTAAAATAAAAGGAATATCAATTCAAAGACTATTTCTAACATGACTAATAGATGTGGATTGTATCTCAAAATATGAAACAATATGGCACGTTCTCTAGAAAAAAACATGTTGTGGTTGTTTGGGGGTAGAAATTACTAAAATGAGTGCTCTTCTTGATAAAAACCACTCATTTGGAAGTTATCAATTTAGGAACTAGCATAGTAATGGGTTCTAAGAGACCATCTAGGTATAATGAATTCCCTTTCTTTTGCAATAAAGATGTAAGTTAACTTGTATTGGCACATCCAACCATTACCTCAAAGATTTAACTACTTCTAAAGATAAACCAAACAATGCATATTGTTGATCTCAGACTAGTTTTGACAAGTGAGTGTCAACACACTTAAGCCATTTACTTAGTTCATGTTGAACTAGTAATGCATGCCGAGTACAACATGTAAATATTAGACCATGTTGAGTTGTAATGAGTGTCGAGTCACTCATGTGCCAAGCATATAGACCATGCCAAGTGATTCAAGTTCTGAGTAAATAGTAGATGTGGAGCAGTTTAGGTGCTGAGTCAGAAGCAAAAATACAATGTATGCGAAGCATTAGAGACTTCATATGCCGAGTGACATAGATTGGACCTATTTTTCTTTAATGGCACAAACAACTATGTAAACCATTTTCAAGCTGACCTAAGGATAGATTTTGTTCTTTTGGAGATAAGGACAAATCTATATGAGGATTCCCTATGCAACTACATGCAACCAATCATAAAATGGGAAGGTTTAAGTAGCAAAATTGATGAATCTCAGTCATAGATTCATACCTAACCCTAAGCCACCTATGTCTTCTTAAGGAGGAAAAAGGCCTAATGTTTATGTGGAGTAATAAGAGGCGAATGATCGAAACAAGATATTTTAGAGAGCATTCAAGGTGGCTTAGCAATAAGAGTGAATTGTAGAATGAGTTAAGTGAAGAACAAAGGATAGAGAAGGATACAAGATTGATACATCAAATTTTGAAGGATCAACCGGAGATTGGATAGAGGTGATCTATTAATAGACAGGAAAATGCCCATCACAAGATCTATGCTAAGAAATTTTGATAGGTGATTTCAGTTAAATCTCTTAACAAAGTAGTCTTAACAGGCTGTATGAAATCCTTTAACAAGGTTCTTACTTAATTGTAAGTTCAAGTCCTCTAACAAGGCTCACTTCTAACAGGGTGTTGAAATACTCTAACAAGGTGGGACTTAACAGTCATTGTAAGCCCTTAATGTTGGAAAATGAAGATGGGGTAACTGAGAGGGGAGGGGTGAATCAGTTACCACAAAAACAAATTCAACAGTCCCAAAGATGCCTTAAACTTAGTTGCTACTGCTACTCGGTAAACACATAAATTACTGCTTAAAACTTGATAGATGTTTAGTTAATTTATTAAGCATTTACTGAAATAAGCGACCATGCAAAAGAAAGTAATCATGAACACAGTAGACACCAGATTTACGTGGAAACCCAATATGGGAAAAACCACCAGCAACTAGTCACCAATTTTCACTCTTTTGAAGTGAGCCCTGTTAGGAGCCAACCCTGTTAAAGGTTACAAAACACACTGTTAGGTGTGACCCTATTAGAGGATTTAATCACCCTGTTAGGAGTGGCCTTGTAAGAGGTCTTTAGAACAATTCAACTGAATTGCCACCCTGTTAAAGGATTTATGGAATGGCTGTTAAACCAACTCTGTTAGGAGATTTTGGAATCACTGTTACAATGGTTAGAAAGCAACAATGAATGATCTGAAAATACATGCAACTTATCTTGCTGAATACAAATCTCAGTTTAGCTCCACAAGATCCTTACTGATTAAATATATCTTTGCAACTCCAAGATTTCCCTCTGCTCAACTCTGCTTAGGCACACATAAGTCTCTTCCTTGCACTTCCTTGCACTATCTGTATACACTCTCTATTCCACACTTTTCCGCATCTTGAGCACCTCTTTGTATACTATACATAATACTAGGTCGGCCCAACCAACTTGACAAAACATATTCCAAAGTTGGCTTGAACTAACAATCAAAACAAAATTCTTCACTGGCCGACGCTGCTCGGTCAATACAGAACAAAAAAAAACTGCTTCCTGTGTTAACTGGCAGAACTCGGTAAAAACTACAATTATCGGGGAATTCGGTAAACCTGCCACTTCCTTTGGAAACTGACTAGACTCGATAAAAGCTGTCTTCAACTACCGAGTGAGCTCAGTGAAAACTAAGCTTTCCTTAGCTTACTGTGTGAACTCGGTTAACACTAACCGTCTGCTACAAAATCCTTTGATACCCGAGTGATCTCGGTAAGAACTAAACTTTCCTTAGCTTACCGTGCGAACTCGGTTAACGCTAACTCACCGTGTGACATACAAGAATGCTCGGTATACATTGCAAAAGGCTTTACTGACTGACTGAGCTCGGTAGACTCTGTAAACTATTTTCCTGACTGACAGAACTCGGTAGACTCTGTCTGATAACTGATATGGCATTTGTGTAACATCAAAGACAATACACAATTACTTAATTGTATCCAACAATCTCCCTCTTTGGCATTGATGGCAACACAACATGTCATAGCAGAAATGACATTTGAAAGCAAGTCTACAGCAACACAACACAATTAACAATTCTCCCTCTAAGATAGAGAACTCTCCCTCTTATAGTAATCTCCCTCTGTGAAGGAATTACATAATCAAATTTCGGAAAGATATGACAGTAAAACTCTCCCTCTTTGACAACACATGCCAAAGACAATCCAATTTCAATGAATTTCATTGTACCTTTAGTACTGATTCATATGCAATATTTCCTTGATTTTCTGCATCAACTGATGATTGTTCAATTTTGTAAGAGCTGATGCATCACTAAAACTTATTTTTAGTAAACTTTAGATAGGGGAATGACCCCTAACTTACCTCTGAGATACAAAAATGCATCCTTAGGTAAAGGCTTTGTGAATATGTCAGCAATCTTTTCCTTTGTATGGACATATTCCAATCTGATTTCCTTGTCCTGCACCAATTCTCTGACAAAGTGATAGTTGATTGCAATGTGCTTAGTCTTAGAATGCATTACTAGATTATGTTGATTGCACTTGTATTATCACAAAACATGACAACTAGTTCCTTGATTTCCATCTTCATGCCTTGTAGCAATTGCTTGAACCAAACAATATTAGAACAGTTTACTGCTGCAGCAACATACTCTGCCTCTGCTGTTGATTGAGATGTACAATTTTGCTTTTTGCTTGTCCAAGAAACCAACCTGTTTCCAAGAAAGAATGCACCTCCACTTGTGCTTTTTCTATCGTCAAGGTTTCCTGCCCAATCAGCATCAGTAAACACTTTTAAGTCTAGGTTTCCTCCAAATTTATACCATAATCCATAATCTTCAGTTCCTTTCAGATATCTCATTATCCTCTTGATTGCCATCATGTGATTTTCTCTTGGTTTGGCTGAAAATCTTGCCACAATTCCAACTGCAAGAGCAATATCTGGCCTAGTATGAACTACATATTGCAACTTTCCAATCATAGATCTGTACAATGTCTGATCTATTTCTTTTGAATCATCTTCTTTGGTAAGTTTTAGTCCAGTACACATGGGAGTTCCAACTGGTTTACAGTCTTCCATACCAAACTTTTTCAATATCTCTTTGATGTATTTTGCTTGAGTGATGTAGATGCCATTCTTGTTCTGCTGAATTTGAAGTCCAACAAAGAATTTGATTTCACTGAACATTGACATTTCAAATTCCTTGCTCATTTGTTCCGAAAATTCTTTGCAAAGATCATCATTCCCTATGAAAATAGTATCATCTACAAATATTTCTGCCAGGACAATCTTATTTTCTGGTCCTTCCTTGATATACAAACTACTGTTATCATTATTTCTTTGAAATCCAATTTGAATAAGATAGCTATGCAATCTTTCATACCATGCTCTAGGGGCTTGTTTCAGACCATACAGTGCCTTGTGCAATTTGCAAACCATGTTCTTTTTATCTGGATCTATAAAACCTTCAGGTTGTTCAATGTAGACCTCTTCATCCAGTATACCATTTAGAAATGTTGACTTGACATCCATCTGATAAAATTTAAATCCTTTGTAAGCAGCATATGCTAATAAGTTTCTAACACCTTCCAATCTAGCAACAGGAGCAAAGTTTCTCCATAATCTATGCCTTCCTCTTGATAATATCCTTTGCACACTAATCTAGCTTTGTTTCTTGATACTTTACCATTTTCATCCAACTTATTTCTGAAAACCCACTTTGTACCGATTACATTTTTGTCTTTAGGCCTGGGTACAAGAGTCCATGTCTTTTTTTTCTCTATTTTCTCTATTTCTTCATTCATTGCTTCAATCCAATTATCATTTTTTAATGCATCTTTGACAGTTCTAGGTTCAAAATCAGCAAGTAAACAAGTACCTTTCAACTTACTTCTTGTGATGGTTCCTTCAGATTTATTTCCAATGATCTGATCTGCTGAATGATGTCTCCTGACATACTTGGCTAGAACAGGTTCTTTTCCTTTTGGATGAATCTTGTCGTTATCTTCTTGCATTTCTCCTTCATGCTCGGTTTGGTTTGGCTCGGTATCAACTGGCTCGGTATGCACATGCTCAGTTACCTCTGGCTTGGTAGACATTGGCTCGGTAGATGTTGGCTCGGTAGATGTTTCCTGCAACTCGGTTAGTGATGACTCGGTAGAAGAAGGTTTCTGATTCTCAGATGCAGTTGATATTATATCCGGTTCACTGAAGATGAATCCTTTGTAATCTTCTGGTTCTCTTCTGCTTTCTTCTTCAGTCTTTTCTACAAACTCATCAACTTTCACATGTATACTTTCTATGACTTTGTGAGTAGATAAGTTCAAGCATCTATATGCTTTACTCTTGCATGAGTATCCAAGAAATATACCTTCATCACCTTTTACATCAAATTTACCTTTTCTAGATTCTTTCAAGATATAACATTTTCTTCCAAATACTTTCAGATAACTTACATTGGGTTTATAGCCATACCATAATTCATAGGGAGTTTTGAATGAGTCTTTTTTCAACTGTACTCAGTTTAAGGTATGAACTACTTTACTGATAGCCTCCTTCCAGTATTTGATAGCAACATTCTTTTCTATCATCAAGGTTCTTGCACAATCCATGATGGATCTGTTCCTTCTTTCAGCTATGCCATTTTGTTCAGGAGTACCTAGTGCTGAAACCTATCTGTTGATTCCTCTTTCAATACAAAAGTTATTGAATTCATGTGAAATAAATTCACCACCTCTGTCTGACCTTAGGCATTTCAATCTTTTCCCTGTTTCTTTTTCTACTCTTGCCAAATACCATTTGAACTTTTCAAATGCTTCTGATTTGTTCCTTAGGTACATGACGGTCATCATTCTTGAATAATCATCAACAAAAAGAATAAAATATTTTTCACCAGTATAGCTTTCAGTTCCAATAGGTCCACATAAGTCAGTATGCACAATTTCTAATAAATCTTCAGACTGATAATTTTTGCTTTTGAAACTAGACTTACCCATCTTTCCAATTTGACAATTCTTGCATAAACTGACCTCTGGTTTCTTTAAATCAGGAATGCCTCTCACTTTCTTAAATTTTCTTATCTTTACCAAATTGTCAAAATTCAGATGACATAACCTTTTATGCCATAAAAAACTCTCTTCTACTTGAGCAATAAAACATGAATGTTCACCAAGTTCAAGATAGAACAAGTTACTTTTAGTTTGAGTACCAGATCCAATCAGCTTTCCTTTACCGTTCAGCAGTCTTGCTTTGCCTTGGATGAATTCTACTTTGAGTCCATTGTTGAGTAACTGTGCCACACTCAACAAATTGTGCTTTAGGCCTTCTACCCAATAAGAATTATCACATACAAGTTCCTAGGTTAGAGTGATTCTTCCTTTTCCTTTGATGCAACAAGGTTCATTGTTTCCAAATCTTACACTGCCACCATCATACTCTTCAAATTGATCAAACTTTGTTTTATCTCTAGTCATATGATGTGAGCATCCACTATCAATGATCCATGTATCACTCTTAATTATGTGAGAGATGAGTGCCATTTCTTCATTGTCAGATTCATCTTTTACAGCAATGTAAACAATTTCATCCTCTTCTTCATCATTAGAATCATTAGAATCTTTAGCCATAAAACATGATTTCTTACTTTTATCCTTAAATGATTTGAGATCTTTCTTACTTTTCCATTTATTATCTTTCTTTTCATCTTTATCTTTCTTTTTTGGACACCTTGCAGCAATATGACTGACTTCTTCACATGAAAAGCAGATTAGGGGTACTTTACCTTTGTATTTACCTCTTCCTCTTGAATATTTCCTTGCAAGTAGAGCTTCAATTACTTCAAGGTCGCTGTCAAAACTTTGATCTGATTGATCTTCACTCTCTGACTGAGATTCCTTCTTCTTCTTGCCTTTGTCCTTAAGTGAAAGCTTGGCTTCAAATGCAAACTCAATGTTCTTTGCAGCTGGAACATAATTATCAAAATTATCTAGTTCAAATGATGTCAATCTTCCAACTATGGCCTCTAGGTTTATCTTGTGATTGGCCTCACACCTTCTTTCTTGAATGGCTGATACCCTGATGTCATAAACTGGAAGTAGAGTTCTAAGAACTTTACTTATGACTGTCTCTTCACTGATACTTCCTCCAGAAGCTTTGATAGCACTGACACATGCTTTAATTCTTTCAACATATTTGGCAATGTTTTCATCTTCTTTCATTTTCATCTGATCGAACCGTCCTCTCAGACTTTCAGCTTTGGCTCTTCTGACATTGTCATCTCCACCATAGATCTCTTTCAGTCTTTCCCACATTTCATAGGCAGTAGTGCAGTCCTTGACATCGTCAAACTCTTCATAACTCAAGGCAGATGCAATATCAATCATCATAATGTTATGAGTCTTCTTTATAGCAATGTCATTGACTGATAATGTACCTGATGGTTCTACATATTTCTCATCAAGATATTTCAGACCAGTGTCACCAATGGAAGCTAGATGAAGTCTCATTAATCCCTACCATGCTGAGAAGTTGTTTCGGTTAAGCCTTGGGATTTCCCTCTTGTAAGACATCTTGATCTTTGGCTTAGATCTTTGAAATCTCCTCCTGCAAGCACCAAAAGCTCTGATACCAATTGTTGGAAAATGAAGATGGGGTAACTGAGAGGGGAGGGGTGAATCAGTTACCACAAAAACAAATTCAACAGTCCCAAAGATGCCTTAAACTTAGTTGCTGCTACTACTCGGTAAACACATAAATTACTACTTCAAACTTGATAGATGTTTAGTTAATTTATTAAAAATTTACTGAAATAAGAGACCATGCAAAAGAAAGTAACCATGAACATAGTAGACATCAGATTTACGTGGAAACCCAATATGGAAAAAACCACCAGCAACTAGTCACCAATTTTCACTCTTCTGAAGTGAGCCCTGTTAGGAGCCAACCCTGTTAAAGGTTACAAAACACACTGTTAGGTGTGACCCTGTTAGAAGATTTAATCACCCTGTTAGGAGTGGCCTTGTAAGAGGTCTTTAGAACAATTCAACTAAATTGCCACCCTGTTAAAGGATTTATGGAATGGTTGTTAAACCAACTCTGTTAGGAGATTTTGGAATCACTGTTACAATGGTTAGAAAGCAACAATGAATGATCTAAAAATACATGCAACTTATCTTGCTGAATACAGATCTCAGTTTAGCTCCACAAGATCCTTACTAATTAAATATATCTTTGCAGCTCCAAGATTTCCCTCTGCTCAACTTTACTTAGGCACACACGAGTCTCTTCCTTGCACTTCCTTGCACTATCCGTATACACTCTCTATTCCGCACTTTTTCGCATCTTGAGCACCTCTTTATATACTATACATAATACCAGGTCGGCCCAACCAACTTGACAAAACATATTCCAAAGTCGGCTTGAACTAACAATCAAAACAAAATTCTTCACTGGCCGACGCTGCTCGGTCAATACAGAACAAAAAAAAACTGCTTCCTGTGTTAACCGGCAGAACTCGGTAAAAACTACAATTACCGAGGAATTCGGTAAACCTGCCACTTCCTTTGGAAACCAACTAGACTCAGTAAAAGCTGTCTTCGACTACCGAGTGAGCTCGGTGAAAACTAAGCTTTCCTTAGCTTACCGTTCAAACTTGGTTAACACTAACTATCCGCTACAAAATCCTTTGATACCCAAGTGATCTCGGTAAGAACTAAACTTTCCTTAGCTTACCGTGCGAACTTGGTTAACACTAACTCACCGTGTGACATACAGGAACACTCGATATACACTGCAAAAGGCTTTACTGACCGACTGAGCTCGGTAGACTCTGTAAACTATTTTCCTGACCGACAGAACTCGGTAGACTCTGTCTGATAACTGATATGGCATTTGTGTAACATCAAAGACAATACACAATTACTTAATTGTATCCAACACTTAATAGTGTAGGCCTTTCACAAGGCAGATCATGATTCATGGTCAAACTATTGTAACCTCAATTGGATACACTTTATTGATGTAGTAGTAAGGATTGTGGGTGCCATTCCCACCCCAGTGTTAGCTTCTCACTTGGAGGGTTTCTATGTAATCATATCTGGTGTTAAGTGTGCGTTTGATTATATGTTTACATGATTGATGCATATGCCTTATATGTTATTTCACTAAATTAATGTATGCGATGTATGAATGGTGAATGTTTTATGGGTCCAAGTTTAAAATTTTGATTCACCCCTCCCCCCTCAAAATTTTACTCCTTTCCTACTTGTAATTCCAACAATTGGTATCAGAGCCTTGTTCTTTGAAAGAGAAGCTTTTTTTCTTAGAGAAAAGATCTTGTAATGGAAGTCTAAAAGTTGGGAAAGACTATTGAGAACTAGGAGATTAAAATGCATCTCATACTACATCAACTAAATGAGGCAAGAAAGGAACTAAAGAGATCCTTGAAGAGAAGGAAAGAAATTGCTATTGTGGAGAATGTCACACTATACAAAGAGATAGACACCACCAAGCTATTTATAGATGGCAAGTCCATTGAATTTGATGCAATAGTTGCTAATCTAATAGAAAAGAACAAACTCCGAGCTAAAGAAATTAGAAATCTCAAGTTGGAGCAAGAATCACAAGCTATATTGCTATGTGAGGTGACTAAACAAAAGAAGAAATCCATGGAAGAAAAATTCATGATTGAAGAAGACAAAAGAGCCTTAGCCAATAGAGTGGAAGAAAATTCAAGAGAGCTAGCCAAGATCTCCAACATGCAACTAGATACTCTAAATCAAATGATGAATGCCAACTATGAACTAAATGTCAAAGACATTGAGATAACTGCATTGAAGTTATAGAATGAAAAATTGTAGAGTGACCTAAAAATAGAAAAGGAATTTTCTGAAAGCTTCAACAAGCCAAATGAAGCCATAAATATTTGGAGCAATTACTAAGATCTCCTAGATCCAACAAAGATCCATCAGGATTGGGCTACACAAGCATTGAAGAAGGAAAATCATCCAAAGTTGCTAAAGAAAGGAACAACAAAGGTAATAAATCCAAACCTACTTGCCATAATTGTGGAAAGAAAGGACATACTACTAATATATGCAACCACAAAATACAAATTAGAATGTCAAGCCTAAGAACATGACTCATTGTCATAAGTGCAAAAAACAAGGTCATCAGGCATATGAATGTAGAACCAGGCCCATGCTCAAACAAAAATTTGAAGGATATTGCTACAATTGTTAGAAATATGGACATAGAGATTTTGAATGTAGATCCAAATCCTTGTGGTCATCAAACAGGAAAGCAAAGGTAAGAAATAATGGCAACATTATAATTGGGATTACAACACAAGACATAAATATCATTATTGTCAAGAATATGGACATATCCTTGAGAATTGTATTAGAACACACTTCAATGGTAATTTAAAAAGGTGGTTGAGTCAAACCACATGCTTTAGCTGTTCGAAGACTAGTCACATTAGTAAGCATTATCGAACTAGGTCAAAAGCACCAAGTCGTGAATTTGATAAAGGCAAAGGAAAGGCAAATGTTGAACACATCAAAGATGAGATGAACAAGACATGGAAAAAGAAAGATGCTTGAAACACATCAAATGTAGAAGAGATCACTTCACTCAATGGGTTAAGTGATCACACCACATCAAACTAGGCAATCAAGAGGTATGTGGGACTAGTATTTAAAGTGTTATATCATACATCAGTTCCAAAAGAAGTTAGTACTAAAAGGACTACATTAGCATGAATAAAGATGTAAGATGTTGAAAATTTGAGATTAAATCTTTAAGTTTTCATGTTGTTGCCGAGCATGGAAATTTTTTAATGGATACTGAGTCAAATGCTAGTTGATGCCTAGTTTGTAGTAGTTGCTGAGTAATGGTAATATTAATGGATACTGAATAATTCTAAAATCAAGTTGATGCTGAGTTTACAGTTGTATAAGAACTAAACATTAAATGCAAGGCTTTTGAAGGGTATATGGTTGATTTTTCACTCATTTTTCATCATTTTGAATTCAAGAAAGAGAAAAGAGAGCAAAAGGTGACTCAAAAACTTGTTCAAAGTATTTGCAAAGATTTTAGTGACAATCTCACACTAGCACATAGAATTTACAGGGTATTTATCACAAGCCGAGCTATGCAATTTTACTTAGGAAAAACCCTAGTTAGATAAATGACATCTAGTTCAAGGAATATATAAGGGAGAGAAGTTTTAAATGTTTAGATTGTTAGTAACAAAGTCAAACAATCCATATTCAAGGCCATCCCTGACATAGCATATAAACAAGATCCCTCTAGCACACTTTCAATGATCCCTTTGAATGTTATTATGGTACAAGATGTTAGGAAATGTTACAATTGTAAAATTGGTAGCATTGGAGACTTAGAAATTAGAGAAGCTTATGATATATTATGTGATAAAGGTTATCTAAAAGAAGAATATAAAATAGTTGAGAGAAAGGGTTTGACGTATGCCCTTGATTTTCCCAATGTTTTCAAGACTGAATGGATTAGAATTGTGTTAAGTCGAATACATGATGGATGCATATGGCTAGAAGGTGGACCAATTAAGATATCAAAGAGGATAATTCACAAGGTTACTAGCTACCCAACCCTAGATCGGCCCAAGACTCTGAGGAGTGACTCCAAGGAAGTAATAGAGAAAAACATAGGGGCAAATGGAACAAAAGAGGCACGGCAATAGATAATATCGTTTATCCTCTACTAAACTTTTCTAATAGGGTAATCTCACACAAATTCTATCAATCTAGAATATTGAATAGTGTACCCTATATTGCAGTAGATGTTGGTTATAAAATTGTAGAGAAAGATCATACATATGATTTGGCAAAACTTTAGCTACAACAACTAATGGAGAACCTTGGAGCTATAAGGAAAACCAAAAGTGCACAATGCAAGTTTGGTGCAATACTTGTCTGTATATTCTTTTATGTACAAAATACTTTTCCCTCCTTTGGCATAGTAAGTTGGAAAATAAACAGACCAATAGTAGTGTGGATGAATAAATTCATTGAGCAGATGGGTGAAAATTTTGAAACATTGATGACTAGCTATTTTGAAGATTTTAAGAAATTCATGAAAGAAAGAATGAGGATACCAGTTTCTTTGGTTGAGAAATATTACAATGATGTATGCTTTCTTGTTGATGCTTACTACACATATGTGCAAGCTACCACACCAAGGGTCAAATGGTTAAGGCTACTTGGGTATGAGATTAATGTTAATGAAGCATCAACAACAATCATTGCACTCCTAGTAGAGGAGATTGAAAAAAGTACAAAGATATTTGGAAACTATGAAATGGTAAAATCAAAGATTACCATGGAGTTGAAAACTACCTCCACACTTAAGAAGAAAGATAGGCTAGTTAAGAAGCTAAAGGCAAAATTTGGTGAAGATGCAACTGAGGAAGAAGAGGAAGAGGATGAAGAGGATGAAGAAGAAGAGAAAAAAAAATCATAAGAACCTCTTGAATTAACCCAAGGCATGGGAGAGGAAAACAAAGAAGAAGAAATAGAAGGTGATGAGGAAGAAGAAGCTGATGAAGCACCCACACAAGCCAAGCAAAAGAAGAGAAAGGAAAAGGCATAGCCTATGGCTAAGGTAAAGAAAATTGCAAAACCTAGCCCAACCAAGCCAAGTACACCTACCATAAGAGACAACACATGTGCCAAAACACAAAAGGCATAGGAGAAATCCAAATACATAGAGCAAGGAGGCCAAGTGCAGAAGAAGCAAAGAAGAAAATATGTTGAACAACTAGATTCAGATGAAGAAATAATTGAATCAGATGAAATAAGCCAATTCATAGTGGTAAGTCACAAACCACTTTTTGATATTGAAAACTCATGGGAAAATGTCAAGAAAAATGCAGATTTGTCTAGATTTAAGCATATTGATTTTGAAAAAGTTGAGAAAGAAGAATAGAAGTTAGTAGAAGAAGCTCTATATGCAATGATGTCTAAATTTAAGACAATGCCATTAGAATTTTCTAAGTACTCAAGAAATTATATGATTTAGTTGAGAAAAAATGGCACTATTATTTAAATTTGGAAAAATAAATAAGGGAAACTACTTTGGCCCAAGTAATGCTAGAACTAACAAAAGGGCACATTGGTAAGGCTGCTAAGAAATATGGAGTTAGCTTTACACCTAAGTATAGAGCCTTCAACATTCTTCAAAACAATATTGAAGATGTGGTCAAGAAATCCACCCAAATATGGAAACTTATCTATGGGTTGACCATTATAAAACAAGGAGAAGCTGACCATTTTGAGTATAAAGATGATGATAAAGATAAAGATGACATTTAAGATGATGACAAAGAAGAAGATCACAAGAAAGATGATACAATGGGGGAGGAAACTAAAAAAAAAAACTAATGACAAGGCAATAGCTTAACAACAACAAGATGAACAATGTCCAGGACACACAAGTGTTGAGTGTTAGTTCCCCACATGACACAGTCAAGTGAACTAAAACTATTATTGTCAAGGATATTCTTCATGTTTCAGCTCAAAACATCAATCCACTAACTACAGGTGACTTGAAGAAAATATTGGAGCAATATACACTATGAGCAAAGTTATGGAAAATTTAGTCTTGGTTAGTATAGATGAGCTCCAAAAGGCAACAACTGATATCACAAGGGATAAGATGAATCCACAAGAAACACCTTCTACCATCCCTTTAGTTGCTCAAGTGCAACCTTTGATTCAAACTATAGTAGATACATCTACTAAGGTTGATACACTTGTCACAATTGAGCAAAAGTAGATTACTGAAGAAGAAAAAGATAGTACAACTATATAGTAGGAAACATGATAGATAGATTCATATATACCTAAAGCATAGGGACAAAGTGTTATTCAACTCATTGTGATAGATAAGAGAAAATCTAAAGAAGATGAGCAAACACCTCAGGTAAAGGAGCAAGAAGCCATCCAGGCACTGGTAACTCTACCAACATCTAGCACTTCCACTACAAAAAATCATTAGAAGCTGAAAATAGAAGCTATACTATTGCAAATCTCAATGCCAGGCTCAGGCTCTTCAAAAGTTGATAAGGTAACTCACAATGGAGATATCACTCTTGATGAAGAGATTGTTATCCCAAAATTTGATTATGATACAATGAAATTTGATCAAATAAGCATTTTGCAAAAAGCTTTAGAGAAGAAAAAGCATCAAGAAATACTTAGGAGAGAGTATAGGAAAAAGCAAGTGCTTCAAGACCTTAAAGACATCTTTTTAGATACATTTAGCTTGCCAACTCCTAAAGAAACAAAGCCACTACTAGAACAATTTTTTAGATATAGTGGAAAAGGTAAAAAATGAAGACATTGATACTAATGCAGAACTTATAGAGTTGTTTGAAAAGAAATTTAAAAATAGGGTAAATAAGAAAATATTTGGTGATATAGCACTCACTCAAGTTGGATTGGAAACAAAGTTTAAGGATGTGAAGAAGATACTTGAAAATATATTCTCATTGTGTACCAAATTGTGTCACCCTATGCTCTTTACCCAAGAGACCAGACATCACATTTTGAGGTTGGAGAGAAATCTAAACATATCAGGGACAAGGCTACCTCTAAACCCTACTCTGAGTGAGAAGCATTTTATACATTGCTTCAAACACAAAGTTAATTAGTTGTGTTAACAAAAGAGGAGGCTAGAATAAGAGCCAAACTAACATGTATCCAAGTGTCCCTCACCCCTCACATGGAAATACTACAGAAGGAACTAGGTTATGCAAAAACTCTACTGAAGAAAGACCCTAATCTTTCTACTCTAGATGGCCTAGTACACCTTACTGCTAAGCTTGCTATCCAAATCAAGTCATTGGATGTTGCATGTGACAACTGGGATGCAGCCCTTAAAATCATAATGTAGGTACTTTAATCAGTTTTGGAAAAATACACTATATGTGTATAGCCCATTTGACATAAGTGTCAAAAAGGGGGAGATAGATACAAAGGGGGAGATAGCAAAAATGGGGAGAATATCCTATGGGGGAGAATAAAGAAAGGCAGAGAAATATAATGCAATGATAGAAATAGAGGTAGCATGAAAGAGTATAAGTGCATTGAAGTCAAAGAGTATTAGCAAAGACAAATCTACTTTGAATGGAGAATAGATTTTGGATATAGAACAAACATATTAACTTAGGGGGAGTTATAAATTTTGAGGTATATAAGTTATTGCAAAATTTTAAAATTTTAAAGTTTTGTATATAAGTTGAGTCATGGATATGTTATACTCGAGAAGATTAGATTGATTTTGTATATTCAAGTGTTTTTAACATTCATGTCAAAGGGGAGATTGTTGATCTCGGACTAGTTTTGACAAGTGAGTGTCAATACACTTAAGTCATTTACTTAGTTCATGCCGAACTAGTAATGCATGTTGAGTACAACATGTAAATATTAGACCATGCTGAGTTGTAATGAGTACCAAGTCACTCATGTGCTGAGTCACTCAAGTGCAAAGTAGATAGATCATGTTGAGTGATTCAAGTGCTGAGTAAATAGTAGATGCTAAGCAGTTTAGGTACTGAGTCAAAAGTAGAAATACAATGTATATCAAACATCAGAGAGTTCATATGCTGAGTGACATAGATTGGACATATTTTTTGTAATGGCATAGACAAAAATGTAAACCATTTTCAAGATGACCTAAGGATAGATTTTGATCTTTTAGAGATAAGGATGAATCTATATGCCAGTTCCCTATGCAATTACATGCAACCAATCAAAAAATGGGAAGTTTTAAGCAGTAAAATGGATGAATGTCAGCCATAGATTCATACCTAACCCTAAGCCACCTAATTCTTCTTAAGGAGGATAAAGCCCTACACTTTATATGGAGTAACAAGAGGTGAATGATCAAATTAGAAGAGCGAACAAGATAGTTTGTAGAGCATTCAAGGTGACCTAGCAGTAAGAGTGAATTGTAGAATTAGTTAAGTGAAGAAGAGAGCATAGAGAAGGATACACCATTGATACATTAGATCATGAAGGATCAACTAGAGATTGGATAGAGGTGATCTATTAATAGGCAAGCAAGTGCCAACCATAAGATCTATGTTGAGACATTTTGATAGGTGATTTCAATTAAATCTCTTCATAGAGTAGTCTTAACAGGCTATATGAAATCCTTTAACAGGGTTCTTACTTAATTGTAAGTTGAAGTCCTCTAATAAGGTACACTTCTAATAGGGTGTTGAAATCATCTAAAAAGGTGGGACTTAACAGTCTTTGTGAGCCTTTAACAAGTTAGGTGTTTCACAAGGAAGATCATGTTTCATGGTCAAACCATTATAACCTTAATTGGATAAACTTTATTACTATAGTAGTGAAGATTTGTGGGTGTCATTCCCAACCCAATTTTATCTTTTCACTTAAAGGGTTTTCGAGTAATCATATCTAGTGTTAAGTGTGTGTTTGATTATATGTTTGCATGATTGACGCATATGCTTTATATGCTATTTCAGTATATTAATGCATGTGATCTATGAATGGTGAAAGTTTTATGGGTCCAAGATTAAACTCTTGATTTAGCCTCCCCTCTCAAAAGTTCACTCCTTTCCTACTTGTATTTCCAATAGGATATATGGTGACATGATGGAGTTTGGTGCTAAGATAGACATGTTGGCTCCAATTTCCTATATAGTAAAATAAAATGAGTACACCCATTATTTAGCATAGTAATATAGGACACCATTTTTCAAAGAAATCTTTCCATTATAAAATAATCAAAAAGTAGAGGAAGGTCAAATCAACTAATGCACTAAAAAATAATGATTCCAAAAAGATACAAAAATTAGATGCTGTAACATGCAGTAGAATACAATTAATATTGATAAACATCTTACTTGGGATCTTGAGTTATGTGGTGCAATACAAACAATGACTCTATGGTCTCAAGTCATAGAAGCTTATGGTGGTCTGCATATCTAATTATTATGTCATCCAAGAACTCAAAACTTTTATTCCCTCCCTATAATCTATCTTCATAAAATTGTTGTTTCAAAATTTTCAAATTCATAATTATACCCTAAAAAAAGGATACATAAAACATGAGCAGTAAGGAAAATTAAAAAATGTATTTAATGTAGGTTATTAATTCCTCTAAAATAGCTCACCTATGTATGAAAATGTGCAATTTCTAGTACAAGGTTGGCCAGTAGTTGGTATAGAATACATCTCATAACATATCTTCATGATATCCTATGCAAGTTTCAATTTTTTTATTTCATTAAACCTTCTTCTACTACCCTATGTTTTGTCAGGCCTCTAGTTGCCCCTAGTGCAAGGGTTCTAGGTAGGAAACATACCTTCAATTATAATTACATGATTTTTTTTTGGGTTCTAATAAAAATAGTTGATTAATGTAACATGAAACATGAGCAAGGAACTTATTTACCTAATTCTTAAGTTTTTAACAATGATTATGAAAGCATGACATCAATTCAATTAGGAATCAAGAAAATAGATTGTAATCAACTCTTCTATCAGTTCAATTAGACTATATAAATCATTCAAACATCAAATGGGACAAAAGAATAAAGCCATAAGAAAGATAGTCAAAATGGGAGAAAATAATAAAGTCATAAGAAAGGAAGTCATACTTACTTTACTAACTATATGTATTGTAGACTTACAATGTTAAGTACATATTGTGCTATGGATTTACATAAATAATAGATAATTTTATCTACATCTTCATAGCTCTAATTTAAAATGCATTTCATGATTATCTATCATAATATCATTAATATATTGTTGTTTTAGGAATGTTTCAGTATATGAGATATGTATAAGAAACTATAGGCATGGGATCAGTGATGGGGTAACCTTCTAACCATGCGACATCACGGTATATGACCAAGGAGTCTTAAGGGTAAAATTGGGATAAAGGGGATTTCATTTGGGCTTAGGAAGGATGGACATCCAAAGTGCCCTTAAACATCCCCAAGGACCAAATGAGAACGAAGTAGATTTCCTTTGGGCTAGGGAAGGATGGACATCCTAGGCACCCTATTTTCAATACTCCTTGTGACCTCTATCATGTAAAATGAATTCATAAGGATTTTCAACAATTGGAAGTAAGAAAAAAGTTGCAAGAATGAGGAGAATGGTGATAGAATACCTCACTAGATACCCACCTCATATGGATAGAAAGGACCACATGATGCCACAAGGGATGGTATATCCACTCTTGGGCCTAGGGTAAAGGGTCTCTAGGGCACCCTATCTTATCTCATCTATGGTTGAGGTGTCATAAAATTGATTTAAGAAATCTCATGATTTGATTTACCTTTCCAATATACACTTATTTCTAACTAAAGAAATCTACTTATGAATTTTAATAATGATTCTTAACTTGCTTGAAAATCTCATTCAAAATGATATGTATCTCCAAAACCTAATTGTTTTGATAAAAATATATCAAATTGTAACTCATTATTTGGGGGCATTACATTTATAAGAGCATTTAAGCTCTGATAAAAAATGAGCATTAATTTATTAAATTGTTATGATTGAAGTATTTTTAAAACCCCTAGTGAATGCTAAAAAAAATTGCAAGAATTTAACACATCAATGAATCCTCAAATAGGTAAATATATATAGATAAGTACACTTTGAAATTTTTTTCATTCTTTCAAAAAAAATTATGAAGCCTCCACAACTAATACACATCACAGTTGCACTAATACATATGTAGGATAAATTGTCATTGGTGTCAAAGTGGTTGTTGATGTCAAAGAATATCAAAACTCAAGCAAGATTTGTGAAGATGGAGATGAAAATGTCAAACCATTTTGAAAATCAATTATTTTTTGTATATTTGTAGTCGAGGTAGACCTTTTTTGGTTATTGCCCAATTTAGGTGAGAGTAATTTAAAAATAAGATCTATAATTAGATATTGGTTGACCTCTTTAGAGTTGAGAGGAATTGCATATAATCTCTGCATATAATGACTAGACCCCTCTTTATGTGGTCTCTATGTTAAGAGGTTTCTAAAATAAAAACAAGAAAACACCTTGCTATTACCAACATCCCTAATGGAGCGCAAAATTTTGGTACAAAATGGTGCATATTAATAAATGATTCCACCTTGTGCAAAGTCATTTGCCCTTTTAATTAGTCACCCTCTTTAAGGTCATATTAGAAGAGAGAATTTGGTAAGTTTTTTAAGAAAACAATTCTCAATTATCATTTTGAACATGAGTAGATCTGAAGCAACTAAAATCAAATTTTAATAGCAAACCCAAGAGCAATCTTTTTTTAGATTTAAGGCAGAGTTTGTGAAGGATTTAAACAAGATCCGAAAGAAACTTATACCATAGATCTGAAGAAGATATATCTATAGATATGAATATATTTATAGTAGATTTGTGAAAAAATATAAAAAAGACTTGTGAGAAAATATATAGCAGATTTTTAAGTAGAATTCATGGCAAGTTTATAGCAAATATTGAAGGAGTTTTATTTTCAAGATCACCTAAACTTTGTTCAAGAAATATAATAATCCACTTGAGAATGAAAAAATAATGAATAATAGAGTCAATGGAAAGATCATTTTGGGGTATCTTTATATTACAAGAAATGGCCTTTTCAACTATCTTTTAGTACAAAAAAATCAAAGCTAAATAGAAAGATATATTAAATTTCTTTACCATTTATAGCCAAAACCATAACATAAAGGTAGTAGTAACCCAATGCCATTGAATCTTCACCATCACTCCATTTTTTCCCATACAATAGTCTCATAAGGATATAAGAGTTGAAACATAGAGTGAACAATCAGACTTCCTGAAAGGTATAACTTGCAAAATAAATGATTTTGTAGAAAAGAAGACCATAACAGTTTGTATTGAATAGACCAGACATTAAATCAATTTAAATATATCATAATTCCCAACATACAAAGACATCTATAGGAATATAGATTGCTCTAAAAAATTTCATCACAATGGCCATGACACATAGGTAATTGGCTTCGAGTGTGTTAATTGTCTTAAAGTTGTGTATGAAAAATAGTTTTAATCCATACTAAAAAAATCTAATGTTTAAATCTATCCATAAGTTTTTTTGGTGGGAATACGAAGTGTACATTGTTGAAAAATGGAAAAATTCCTCATTAAGTTGGTGGGGCTAAATCCAATGCCATCCCTTTTTCACCTGCTCAAATTGAGAGGGCTAAACTATCAGGGCTCCTATTTTGTAGGAAAATATTCCAATTAACCCTTTAGCCCCCACAAAAAAAATATCATGGAGCCACCCACTCTAGAAAAATAGAGCCCAAGCCCCTCCCATAGAATCCTTGCCTAAGTAATACTTATTATTAGCATACAAACACCTTAGAAATTAATTTAATTACAAAATCTTTGCTTGAGATCATCAATTTGGGAATTGAACAAATACCATAGTAAATGACCTCATTACAAGTCTAACCTTGAATGTAGCTACATTTATCAAATATTTGATTGTTGAAGTAAATCCCATGGTAACTATCAACAATGCCAACAAGATTATAGCTAAAGTGACAAGCTTGATAGCACTCCCAAACAAGTTAACAATGTTAAAATTATCATAGCTCTAGTGGCAAGATTAATAGCATTTGGAAAAATAGGACCTTATTTCACATTAGGATATTTAAAAGTACTACTACTCAAATGAATTTCATAATAATAATCAAGAGTACCAATAAATTATAGCTTTGGTTGAAGCTCAATGTCACACTAACTACAATACCCAGACATGGGCCTCTATTATAGACCTATGCTTTTAGGAAAGTACATGAACACACTATTGGCACCACTTAAAGCATCTTCTTAAGGTTTAGAAAATGTGTACCAAAGGTTCCTTATCAAGTTGACAAGTTATATCTATTTGTGGTGAGCACAAGGGCACTATCTAATGATAGTTCTTTTATTTTGCAAAGTTATATTTGTATTGGAGACAATTAATTATATCCTTAGAAGTTCTTGAAACTATGTAAATGATAAGAATATTCCTCCTTAGCTACTTAGACTTTGTTGGGCTTGGAACTTTTCATGTTTATTTGTCATTCTTCTAAACTTGGTCCAAATAGACCTTAGACATGTTAAAATGTTAAAATGTTTTATAAATAATATGCTAGATACGCCTCATAGCTAAGATATCATTTATATCCTAAAGCCTATTCAGAATAACAAGAAGGATTTGTATTTTTTATGTGCTTAGGATAAATTTCCAAAAAACTAGCAAAGGAAATGCTACCCAACACTTTGATTAAGCTAGCAGACTGGAAAAGAGGTATCACCTCTAAGGACATATTGGAAATTCAACCTTATCAAATGGAAGAGATATAGATGTAGAACACTTTAGCTTTCCAAAAATTGAATTTCATTCCATTGAAGATACCATGTCTAACTTTAGGCACATGAAACTCAAAAACTTAAGCTACATGCTTTAACATTTATGATAACCATAGTCAAATAAATTTACTACTTGAAGTTATTCATCATTAGTAAGAAACTAAATAGAAGCTATCAATTAAGAATGGCTCAAACAAAAAAGAGTTCATTATTTTCAAATATTTGTTGAAAAGATTCTAAATTAAAGAGGCTAGAAAATCTAGTAATGTTATGCTTGACTGCAACTTCATTACAAAGGTTTGGGACTTCGGTTTAGCTTAGATGTTGGAGCACAATAATTTTTCTCATATTACAATTGTAGTTGGAACCCTTAGTTGCCTAGCTCCCAAGTGTTTGATGATAGGAATAACAAGGCTTGAATCATATGTTTATAGTTTTGGGGTTGTAGCCTTGGAAATTTCTACATGAAAGAGAGCAACAGATGTGAGCTTGCAAGAGCATCATATGAGGCTTGTGGAGTGGGTATAGGATCTCTATGGTCAAGGAAAAGCTTTGGATATTGCACATATAAATTTAAATGGGTAGTTTGAGAAGGCTGAAATGGAAAAATTGGTAGGGATAAGGTTGTGAGGCTCTCATCTAGATCAAAATGCAAGACCCAAAATGAGAAAAGTGGTAAATCTATTGAAGCTGGAAGACTGTGTAAGGAAACTTGCAACAAAAATTATAATTGTTCCCACGTAACCCATAATATATCTAAAACAAATATACAATTAAAATCCACATGCAAGAGAATAAACAACATACCCACAAAAAGGTGACACAAGATATACCTTGTGAAACACTTAGTGAGGGAAAAAACTCAGCCTCCAAAAGCATCCATCACCATGTATTATTTAGAAAAAATATGATTGCAATACAACCATGGAAGCCTTCAAAGAAATAGCCACCACCAATCAATCCATGTGAACAAGCATGAATCCACACATCCCATGTCATGCTTCCAAGCTTCATAAATGCTCCCTTGGCTAACTTGTCGAGCCTTGTCATACTTAACTCTTATCTTTTTGCCTTCTTCTTTCTCACACCAACAACTACCCTTGGGACTGCTTATATAGTAGCAATTCCCACAAAACCACCAAGTGGTATTACATAAATCATGTGCTAAAACCATGTGCTACCTAACCCATTGACCCCAAATTTAAAATTAGAAATTTTTATTTTTTTTCCCAATATCAAACTATTACATGAAATATTATCACAATGTTATAATACAACTCATCAATTTTATCCCATGGGAATCTTTACATGTTTCACATCTCATTTAAGTGCAACATTACATAGTAAAATAAAATAATACAATATAATAATATTATGCAATGTGTGCAACACCCATTGTCTCAACAATCTCCCACTTGTATACATTGTATAGGGTCAATCTATAGCCAAATAAATAAATAAGGGAACAATCTCTCTCAGCACATCCACCATAACAAATCAAAGTATGCCATGTACTACATCTTGGTATCCACAAAAAAATTAAAGTATCCAGCATCTCAAACATGAATGATATCACATCTTATTATGCCATTGCCACTGAACATACATAGAAGCTATCCAAAGAGAAAGCCACCCAACTTCTTGCATTAGAAGATCATAGAATCCTGTACCAACTAAAATGAAAAGAACAAAAACCTGATCCAGATTTAATCACATTTATCTATAATTTTCAAAATATCCATAGCTAAAATAGCACCCTTAGCAAGTGCCAAAACCATCCAACTATCCATACCTCCAAAGATGTACCAAGTTAATCTCACATCATCAACATATCTAATATGTAACCACAATCAAAAACTTCAAGAGAAATACCTACCACATATATACCAAGAAGCTCCCACTACAAACGATAATGTTAAATCTATAACCAATCCACTTAGAAGATCTCAAAGAAGTGAATCCATGTAGTCTCAAGGAAATCCACCAAACATAAACCAATAACCTACAAGAAAAACTCTCATAAAAAGTTTCCAACTATCTCCCAAGATCTCCACAACCAATAGAGGAAAGACATAATAAGTAACCATGTCATCTCTCACATGACATACATGAGCACAAACTAGTGATCACAATCTCTAACCAATCCCAAATCCAATGTAAGCAAAACTGAACATCCAGGAAGATAACCAAGACTAAAGATAAACCATGCAAATAATAACCTATATCATGGGTATGTGCAGGATCATGGTCAACCAAACTATGCTCTTAAGTGGCAATAAACAATTAGAAAATTGGGGTTATGTCAACTTTACATGCAATTTTCTACTTGTTATTAACTTTATATCAAAAATTTGAGAGAAAATAATCTCTAGCAAATTGAATCTAGTTTCTAATCTACTAGGACTTATCTAAAAAAAAATTTAAAAAATTGATTAGTCAAAATTTTGAATTTTAATGTAATATTACAAAAATTTCAAAACAAAAATAAGAAGTAAATGTATGTCTAACCACCTTAATCAAAATCAAATGAAAATTTTTTTAATAATATTCTAGATATAAGTAGTAGACTCATGCCTAGATGTGACACATATTTTTGGGTATTTTTATTCTAAATAAATAATAAATAATTAATTTTTGACTTTAGTATTTTTGGAATTAAAAAATCTGGTGTCTGACTGCCTTAACTAATTCAAAACCTTGCAAAATTCAATTTTTCATTTTTTTTCTTTATAGTAGAAAAAACATAGAATGTGATGCATCTTTTGGATTTAAAAAATGTTGTACCATTTGAAAGTTATAGTTTTCTTTCAAGTAGTGTGTTTATCAACACTTTATACTTAACTCCATTAGAAAATAAGTAATAATTAGTTACTGAACTCATAATTTGAGAAACCTTACATTTATGGAAAGATAAGAACATTCTTAAAAACCCCTTTTTATTTTATCAAATTTTGGTGAAAAAAAAGTTGTCAGCTACATGTTTGAAGTAAAAATCACAAAAAAATAGGCCAAAATCACAATTTAAGGATGTTTTTAAAGTCGACCATATAGGTTTGGTATCAAAAGATATAGTAGACGTTATAAAGATATTAATTGTTTTCATTTAGTATTAGGGTGGGTGTGAAAAATGTTGGAATAGATTTTGAAATGGTTTGTGATATTTTAGAACTATAGATTTTTCAAATTGCCACTTTTTGGCACACCATGATCCTGCACATACCCTCATGTCCTTCTACACACACCTCTAGCTGTAAATTGTGCAAGTCTGATCTCCTCCATAAAATCCAACAAGAAGCCTCAACAACACCCAAACCATACTATATAACTAATCATGGATGTAAGCCTCTCATAAGAAGATCAAGATCATAAACCATTCCTAATCCAAGGGATATGCCCAATATAAAACTGTCTCCCTATTGACATTATAGTCAGTTTGTTTATAAGTGACACACACACACTTATTCAAATGACTAGTAGCTACTAAAATTATTGTATAGTTAATAGTATTAACTAAGTAATTCAGGCTCTACTAAGTTCTACAAATGCTCTATTGAGTTCTACAATGGCTACTGAATTCTATGAACAACATTTAGGTTGCATCGAGAAGTTTCTACCAAGTTAGTTATTATCAGTGTAAACCATGCTTCATAATGTTTACTGAGTCTCTCGATGAAAACCAAGTTCTTTAGTGCCTACTAAGTTCATAGTTTTAGCAATGTGAATCTAGTGTTGACCAAGCCATACAATGTCAACTAAGAAATTTAGTTTATATCGAGCTTGTAGTGATAGCATTGACCAAGCTATGGAGTGTTAATCAAGTGATTCAATTTATATGTCGAGTTTTATAGTGTTCACCATGTCACCAATGTAGACCGAGTTTAGATTACTTGAAAGTGATCAGTATGAGCTAAGCTTCTATGTGTACTGAGTGCATGATGATATTGAGTTTTGACAATGGTTGTTGAGTATTAGAACCTCAACAATTTTGTCTTCAGAACCTGAGTTCCTATAGTTTGGCTAACTTTGTGTATTTTGGTTAAACTTGTATTTTAGTCGACTTTGATGAATTGTAAATTGGATTGGTATATATGTAATGTATTGTATCACATCCAAAATATGAAAAAAAAGGAATGATATGTATTTAGGAAGTAGAAAGGCTACAAGCAGTATAAGGAGCAGCAAATATTTATCCATCATAGCAAGGTGATCATTACACACAAAGAAATATCATTTAGAAAATCAAGTTTGTAGATTAGAGATTAGCAACTGGTTCATCCTAACAGGTGTAACAATTAAATCCTTTCACAAGGTAGACTTAAGAGTCTTTTGTAAATCGCTTTACCAAGTGCATACTTCATTTTATGTCTGTAAATCCTTTTACAAGTTGGACCTAGTAGTCCTTATTACTCCTAATAGGGAAGATCATCAAAAGTGATCATTATAAGCCTTAACAGGAAAACTTTATACTGCAATACTAAAGCTTATGGGTATCATCCGCACCCCAATTTTACTTTCTATTTGGAAGGTTTTTGGGTCACCATATTGTGTGTCAAAGTTTTATGAACATTTTAATTCTTTCATTTTTTCATGCATGTAATTAGATCAGAATACATATGAAGGATTAATTAGTGAATGAATATTGAAATTTTACAAGTTACTGATTCACCCCTCCCCTCTCAATAACTTGGTCTATCTTATATTTCCAACAATTGGTATCAGAGCTTTGTAGTTCTCAGAGAAAAATTTTAATAACTTGAGCAAAGATTAGAGGCAATGGAGGATTTAGACTTTCTAAGGCTATTAACAATGAAAAACTAGATTTGGAATTGGCTATTGGGAAACTCAAGAAAGCAAAGAAGCAACTCTCTCAATCCCTAAAAAGAAGAAAAGATCTTGTAGTACATATGAATGATGAACTCTATATTGAAGAAATAATTGAAGATATCCATTCTAAAATTAATTCAAATAAAGCTAATGAGGCAATCAAAGAACTATTAGAAAAGAATGGTACACTTTAAGAAGAAATTAGAAAGCTGAAAAGAGAGAAAAAAATTCAATCAGTAAGATTGTGTGAAGTGATGGAAGAGAAAAACAAGATCAAATAAGAGTTAGAAAGAAAGAATAATTAAATTCAACATCTATCCCTTCAATAGATAGACTTCGTTGATCAACTTACTAATGCAAATGAAGAAGTCACAAATCTAAGATCAAAAAATGAAAGATTGTAGAATGACCTAAACATTGAAAGGAAAACCAATGAAAGGATGATGAAATCTCAAGAAGATATGGATTAGTTGAATGAGAAAAATCAATACAAATAGAAAGAAAAAGAAAGAATTGGATATACAAAAGAAGGTGAATCATCCAAGCAAGGAGCTCAAAAGAATCAAATACCTACTTACAATCATTGTGGTAAGCTAGGTCATCCATCAAACAAATGTTGGAGCAATGGTAAAGATAATTTCAATAGAAAATGCTACAATTGCAATATGCATGGTCATAGAGCCAATAAATGCAAAGAGAACCCTAAATTTGAGGAAAAATGTCACAAATTCAAGAAGCATGGGCACAAATCTTCTAAATGCAAAACCAAGATATTAAATCCAACAAAAAAAATTGTAAAATCTATATTTGGTTGGGACTACAACACATGGTGAAGATGTCATTACTGTGGAGAATTTGGACACATTGGAATAAATTGTGTAAAACATCACATGAGGAGAAGAGACACCACTAGAAGATGTTTCATTTGTCTAGAACTTGGTCATCTTACCAAGAACTATATGAACATGAGAAGAATTGAAGATGAAAAGAAGGCCAAGGCTAACAATATCATAAAATAGATGAGACAATAATGGATTCCAAAATATTTTGAAAATGCAAGTCCAAGCAATGAAGCACGTCACTCAAGAATTGGGTGACTTGAGCACTTCCAATTGATCTCCCACAGGGATAACTAGAACTAAGATTTTGAAGAAGACATCCTACATCATTTCTAGTCAGCTAGAAGGAAAGATCCATATCAACATTCAAGATACAAAGAGATCACTGAGTATCTATGGAAATTCTAAACATTACCAAGCTAGGTCAGATTGTAAGACCCTACCAAGAAAGGTCAAGAGCAACTAAGTTATTGTGCGAACACCGAGTCATGAATGTTCCTACTAAGCAATTAGTTCAAGCTGAGTGGAAGAAAATCTATCATCAACCAAGAAAATGTACCAAGCATTTATGGTGATTAAAAGATGAAATTTGTTAAAAAGGGTAAAATTGAATTCCTTTTTCAGCATGAATTTTCAATATCCATTTACGAAGAGTGATTTCTACATATTTGAGTGATTTGTGCAAATTATTGTTGAAGTTTATTGTGTTTTCTCAAACCCTACTGAGTGATGGCATCCTCTGGTAGCAAGACAAAGAAAGGGTCTGAGATGTTAGTTCGAGGAGCTGAATGGAAAGCACAATATTTCAAGCTAAGTCCAACTATTGCAAAAAAACTTGATCCAACTAAAGCACAATCACAAATTCCATCCAAGGTACTTCTGGTAAATGATATGTGTTTGCATTTTTCTTGTACGATTCAAGGTATAGGAACCCTAGAAATGGATGAAAATTTGGAGAAGTTGTGTGTGAATGGTGTGTTAAAATCAAAACATCAAGACCTAGAAACCAAGGATTTAACCCACATTCCACACATGTCCTAAGAATTTTAGATAAAATGGATAAGATTTATCCTCAGTCATGTACATAATGGGAAATTATGGTTGGAGAAACCTATCTTGATAACAAAGAAAATGATATATCAAATCATAGGGCTCCCAATGCTAAAAAAGGCTAAAACCACCAAAACCCTATATCAGGTGAAATTGGAGAAGAAAACCCTTTTTGAATAGGATGGAATGGATATGAAGATCAGTTGTGTAACTGATATGGAGCTGAAATTCAGAATTCATGTTATTGCACACAAGATATATAGCTCTAGTTGACTCAATAGTGTATCATGTGAAGCTATGGATCTCGCTTTTGAAGTGGTCAAGAACAACATGTCCTTTGACCTTGCTAAGTTGATGTTGAATCAATTCAACAAAAATATGGAAAGCATCAGAACTTCAAAGAGTAACCCTTGTAATTTTGGTTCACTTTCAACCTATTTATTTTTCTTTGTAAAAAAAAATTTCCCTTGAAAAGATACAGTTGTATGGAGAAAAGATGTGCCTGTTCTTCATCAAATAATGAGTATATATCAGAGATCAGAGAAAACTATGTTAGTATTATGGAAAACTATTTTGATGCATTCCAAGACAAGATGAATAAAACATTCACAATACCAAAGAAACTAGTAGAAGATTACAAGGATGATATTTTTTTGATAGTAAATTATGAAAAAGTGTATATATAAGCAACCAAACCGAGAGTGGTATGGGTTAAGCCACTAGGGTATGAAGTTAATATTGATAACACCAGGGACATTATTGAAGCATTATTAAATGAACTTGTGGATCCAAAGGCTAAATATTATAGTACATATGGTGAATTAAAAGCTAGAATATAATTAGAGATAAATCTTCCTCAGGTTGTCAACAAAGGAAAGAAAACGATAGCTAAACTAAATCAAACTAGCTCTCACAAAAGGTAAAGGAGATGATATAGAAGAATATGATGTAGAAGATGATGCAAAATCAAAATAAGAAGAGCTATTCAAGAAGAAAGGTAAGGAGAACATCTACTACAGTGTTTACAAGGAGAACATCTAAGAAGAAATTGAGATTGGGTGAAGAAGCAGAGGATGTAACTTTCAAACTTCCTCCACCCACATTTCAAGAGAAATTGAAAGAATTTGATTTTGGAGTTGATAGGGAAAACTTCAAATCATTAAGGTATGAGAGTAGAATGACAAAAGACAAGAAGAAAGTTGAGGACATGATGATGTCTAATCTATGCATATGGAAATATTCTCCTGATCAACTTGCACAATAGATTCCCAATGAATTGGTGAAGAAAATCAAGCAAGGATGCGAACTTGACAAGAAAACTACCAAGGAAATATATGAGAAGACTCTAAGGCAACTCATGCCAAGTCTAATTGACAAAAAAGTGAAATAATCTTCATAAGTAGAGTGATTTTTTTGTTCAGTTTAGTGACAAGGATGATGATAAAGATGACAAGGAAGAAGAGGAAAAAGATAATGAAGAAGAAGCAAATGATGAGAATAAAAATGATGAGGAACAAGAATAGGAAGACATGGAGGAGAATCTTCCTAAGATTTAGAGCACTGAGGAGAATGACCCTAAAAAGATTGCAGCAGTAGTTATAGCACTCAACCAATCGCTGCACCTATTTAGCTCAACATTTCATTGACTGAAGTGACTAGCACTTCATCTATCGAGAAAACAACACTTCCTCCTTCATCAATTTTGGTCACTCAACAACAAGGTATTCCTTCAATAAGTGAAATATCTACTTTTACTACTAGTCCTTCCATTTCCACTATTGTTATTATTCTAAGTATGCAAATAATAAGTACAAAGATAGTTGAGAGAAAGCCTCAACCAAGTACAAAAGTTTCTAGAAAAGGAAAAGATAATGAAGAAGATATTGATCTTGATGAGGATATAATTATTCTAAATTAAGATATCTCTATTTGGAATCCTGATCAAATGCATATAATAAGTGAGCTATTGCAGAAGAAAGCTAAGAAATAGAGGCTTAGAGAAGAAAGAAAGAAAGAATTTCAAGTGCTTGAAGATACAAAGAACATTCTTATAGAAGTACTCAACACTGAGTTTGACACTTCTCAACCTATTTTGGCTCAGTTAGTAAAAGTGGTCCAAAAATTCAATGAAGATTTGAATGGATAAGAGATATTGTTGCAAAGAGTAGAGAAGAAATTTGAAAATAAAGTATTGGGGCTAGTAGTACAAAAGATTGGCATATACCAAGTAGACTTTATTATTCTTTGCTCATTGGAAACCTTTGCCAACAATGTGACTTCTCTATTCGGTAAACACTATGATACATCTATCTTCATTTAGGAAATCAAAGATAAAATCTCCAAGATAGATAAAGATTTGAAGGCAAGTGCACACCAGTTGTCACTTAACCTGAGCTATAATTCTACTCATTATACAAAGATCAAATTTCTGACTAATTTGTAAGCAAAATTGCTAAGGGAAGAAGCCAGGGTAAGGGCTACACATGTAGATATAAAAGGAATGATTCTTCCAGACATGGATGCATTGAATAAACATATTGCACATGCTAAAAATCTCATCCATTATAACAACTTCTCTATTGTTGATCACATGATGGAATTATCAGTAGAAGTTTAGATTGCATTGAATGCAAGCAAGGTGTTACAAGAAAATTGGTACAAAACAATGTCACTGATTCTAAAAGTACATTCTAACTTCTTGTTGCATTCTAGAATAACCATATAGTATACACCTTTGGCATTTATGTCGAAAAGGGGGAGAAGATATATATAACATGTAAAGCATATTGTAAAGATGAGAAGATGTATATAACATGTAAAGCATATTGTAAAGATGAGAAGATGTATATAACATGTAAAGCATATTGAATATATATCTATGGGGGAGCATTATAAAATTATACAGATACATGTATAGATATTAGGATAAACATCTCTTACAAAAGAAATCTTGAAAAATCTCAAAAATAAAGTATGTCTCTGAATTGAAGACACAAGATGGAGACTAAAGATTGTTTTGAACTTTTTGAGAATTCAGTTTTGATTGATGAGTGTCTTTGTCACTTATTCTAAAGGGGGAGATTGTTCAAATTAAAGTTAAGTTTGTTTATTAGTGACACACACACTTATTCAAATGACTAGTAACTACTCTTAATAGTATTAAACATGTAATTTAGGCTCTACCCAGTTCTATAGTTGCTACCAAATTCTAGGAACAACATCCAATTTGCACCAAGTAGTTTCTATCGAGTTGGTGATTATTAGTGTAAATTGACCTTTATAATGTTTATCGATTCTCCCAATGCAAACTAAGTTCTTCAATGCTTACTGAGTTTGTTGTTTTAGCAATATGAATCTAGTGTTGACCAAGCCATATAGTGTCAACCAATTAATTCAATTTATACTGAGCTTGTAGTGATATTATTTACCAAGCTATGTAGTGTCAATCAAGTGATTTAGTTTATATGTTGAGTTTCATAGTGTTCACTGAGTCACTAGTGCAAACTAAGTTTAGACTACCTAGAAGTGATTAGTATGAGTCAAGCTTCTACGTCTACTTAGTGCATGATGATGCAAAGCATTAATGATGGTTGTCGAGTATCAAAACCTCACTGAGTTTGTCTTTAGAACCCAATTTCTTGTAGTTGGGCTAACTTTGTGTATTTTGGTGAAACTTGTATTGTAGCTGATTTTGATGAATTGTAAATTGGATTGGTATATATGTAATGTATTGTATCACATCCAAAATATGAACACAAAGTAATGATATGTATTTGAGAAGTAGAAGTGTGAAGTAGAAAGCTACAAGTAGTATAAGGAGAAAAAAGTATTTATCCATCATAGCAAGGTGATCATTACACACAAATGAATTTCATTTGGAAAATCAAGGTTGTAGATCAAAGATTAGCCACTAGTTCATCCTAACAAGTCAAATAGTTAAATCCATTCACAAGGTAGACTTAAAAATCTTTTTTAAATCTCTTTAGCAAGTGCATACTTCATTGTATGTTTGTAAATCCTTTTTCAAGGTGGACCTAGCAATCCTCATTGCTCCTAATAGGGAATATCATCATAAGTGATCATTGTAATCTTTAAGAGGCCAACTTTATAGTATAGTACTAAAGTTTGTGGGTATCATCCCCACCTAATTTTACTTTCTATTTGGAAGGTTTCAGAGTCACCATATTGTGTGTCAAAGTGTTATGAATGCTTTAATTCTTTTAATTTTTCATGCATGCAATTAGATTAGAATACATACAAAGGATTAATTGGTGAATGAAGATTAAAATTCATTAAGTTATTGATTCACCCCTCCCCTCTTAGTAACTTAGCCTATCTTATATTTCCAACACTCCCAAACTCAACCAACATAACAACATATGCAAATAGAGATAACCAATGCTAAACCATCTCTCAAATGAACCCTCTAGAACTAGCTCATGTATCATAGCTCAAGATCCATATCCATGAAAGATAAGCATAAATTAAATGCACCTAAGAGAAACAATGGCTATACCTCTCAAGTATAAAACTGGTGAGTAGACCAAGAGTGGGGGAATGAGAATGCTTATCAAGATATCCAAGTCTCCAACCAAGACTCATCTAAGAAAAATATCCTCTCAAGTCCATACTAGGTGAATGTCCCTTAGAATTCCTACTTAAACCAAATAATTATCCCAACAAATAATTCTCTAATCCAAGAGAAATCAGAATCACCACAGTCTTTAAGTATCCATGAGCACCCATAACCAATCAATCCATTCAAACTCCAAATACAACATAGCAATATCGTGAAGTATCCATCTTACGATCAAGGTACTCAATACCAAGAAACTAAACCAAGATCATTGTCAAAGTTCCAACCATGGAAAAAGGAACATAAAAATAAAAACATGATCTAAACCATCTCAACTAAAGAGATAACATGCTTCATTTGAACATACCATAACATGTCAAAAATTTAAATGTATATCAAGAGTATACCATGACATAAAAATGAAAACATCCTCACACCAAGGATAACATGTCAAATGAAAGCATAAGCAACACCTTTACCAAGAACCTTTTGAGTCCTCAAGATACAACCATCTCCACACACCATGAAAATAACAAGTGTACCATGGAACTATATATCCAAATATGTCATGCCAAAATCCATGGCACCATGATCACATCTATGAACTGAGCAACTAACTCTCAATGTGTCCAACCTGTCAAAATAAAATAGGCAACCACAATTCTCCACATAACTATACCTAGTTCCATGAGTGTACCTATATATCACCCAACTACAATTGTAATTTGAGAAAAAATATTGAATTCATACTATTTTAAGTCTTGTGGCTATTGAAGATTTTCATTTGGAGAAGCTTGATGTTAAAAAAACTTTCCTTCATGGTGATTTGGATGAAGAGATATATATGGCTCAATGATAGGGATTTGAGGTCAAAGGTAAGGAGAACCTAGTTTGCAGATTGAAGAAAATTTTATATGGCTTGAAGCAAGCACCTTGAGAATGGTATCTAAAATTTGATAGTTTTATGTATGATCTTGGATATAGTAGGTGTCAGTCAAATCATTGTGTTTACTTTAAGAGGTTGGATGATGACAACTACATTATTTTATGTTTATATGTTGATGATATGGATGTATTTGGGTCTAACATGAATCACATTAATGGGATAAAATGTAGTTAGCACATGCATTTGCTATGAAGGATTTGGTGGCAGCAAAAAAAATTCTTGGTATGAAGATCTATAGAGATAGAAAGAATAGAAAATTGACATTATGTCAAGATGATTATATTGTGAAGGTGTTGAAAAATTTATTTATGGAGAATGCTAAAGCTATCAACATGCATTTACCTAGTCATTTGAAGTTGACTAAGGATATGTGTCCAAAGATATAAGAAGGGGAGGACAAGATGTCTAAGGTACATTATGCTTTAGTTGTAGGAAGCTTGATGTATGCTATGGTATGTACTAGGCTAGATATTGCACATGCAGTGGGAGTCATTAGCAAGTATATGAGTCATTCATGAATTGAGCATTGGAATGCAGTCAAATGGGTTCTCAAATGTAGCCTAGGCATTGGATAAACCACGTTAAATCTTGGTGTCTTGTGTTCTCTTTTGTGTGATCTTTTTTTTTTTTTGTTATTTTCTATATTTGCATGTTATTGTTATTTATATCTATGGGTTTATCCTAACAAGTGGATGATATACATTTATCCTAATTGTTATTTCCATGTAATTATTATTGTTGTGCTTGGAACTTTTCATGTTTATTTGCCATTGCCCCAAACTTGGTCCAAATAGATCATAGGCAAGTTAAAATTTTAAAATGCTTTACAAATAATATGTTGGATACACCTCACAACTAAGATATCATTTGTATCCTAAAGGATATTCAAAATAACAAGTAGGCTTTACATTTATCATGTGCTTGGCATAAATTCCCAAAAGACTAGCGAAGGAAATGTTACCCAACACTCTGATTAAGCTAGCAAACTAGAAATAAGGTATCACCTCATAAGGAATATTGGCAATTCAACCTTATCAAATGGAAGAGATATAGGTTTATAATAGTTCATCTTTCCACAAATTGAATTGGAGTCTGTTGAAGATGCTACATCTAACTTTAGGTGCATGACACTCAAAAGCTAAAGCTACATGCTTTAAAATTTATGATAACCACATTCAAATAGATATACTACTTCAAGTTATTCATCATTAGTAAGAAACTAAACATAAGCTATCAATTAAGAATAGCTTAAATAAAAAAGAGTTCATTATTTTCAAAGATTTGCTGAAAAGATTACGAATTAAGGAGGATAGAAAATCTAGTAATGTTATACTTGACAACAACTTCAATGAAAAGGGTGGAGACTTCAGTTTAACTTGAATGTTGGAGCATGATATTTTTTCTCAGATTATAATTAAAATTGTATATCCAACCATGTCATGCCAAAATCCATGGCACCATGATCACATCTATGAACTAAGAAACTAACTCTCAATGTGTCCAACCTATTAGCATAAAATAGTCAACCACAATTTTCCACCATGACTGTACCTAGTAACAACATCTCATCCTTTATACATGAAGAAAAATTAGAATATCATGTGACTAGGGCATAAAAAACCAAAATCCAACCCACCAATCTGAATATGCATCAATAATGAAAGATTAGTGGGCAAAGACAGCCAATAACCAAGCCATACATGCAACCTATAAGTATAGACCACTTGCAACACTGCACAACTTGTAGACCCAAAAAGCCATCGTACATATCCAAATCAAACACTGATAATCATATCATCATGAGACTAATCTGAAATATGAACTAACTATACAATGAAATCAAATCTTAAATCTCCAAACATACAATGTCATAAACTCACAATGTTACCATAGTCAATATATACCATAAACTATTCAGATTAATATATCACCAAATAAACCATGCCAAACCTGCACCAAATCTAAACCAATGTATAGAGATTTCCAAGAGCTTTATGTTGACTTTTCAAAGTTCAAAATCTAACTCCATATGCCCTAATTTGTGCTCAAAATAAATAACATCTAACTTTCAAACTCTTAAAACCTGAAAAAATACCAAAATCATAGAACCAAACCTACACCAAGCTATAGTACTCTAAATTATCTTTCCAATACCTATAAGATGTTTGAAATCCGATATCCTAAGAGAAAGTTATGGTTGTTTTACTAAGATGGTCTTTTTACCATTTTCAGTGCAATCTTTTTTGTGACAAAAATTCCAAGAGGGTCAAATTTAACAGTATCACAAGATAAAACTAAAAATATGTCATCTTCTCTAAACATGGCCAAACTAAAGCATATTATATATCAAAACTTATGGAAACATCGACCTGGATCCAATAGTGAGTTCTAATTTTACCTAGGTGGTTATTTCTACAAACTTCCCCTAAAAACCCTCATTTAAATGAAACATCCAAAAAATCCATTTGACAAACAATTTCATGTGCTCAAAATCTACCAATATTCCATCATAATAGCAAACCCAAAACCCTCAGATCTACAATAAACAACTTAGAGATCTTGCCCTTTCTTTTATCCTCTCATGCATTCCCATGGATTTGATCTAGGGTTACAATAATAAAACCATAGCTCTCATAACACTTGTAAGGAAACTTGAAACAAAAAATATAACTATTTTTAACATAACCCATAATAGATCTTAAAAAAATATACAATTAAAATCTGCATGCAAGATAATAAACAACACACCCACAAAAAGGTGACATAAGATATACCCTGGGAAACCCTCAATGAGGGAAAAAACCTAACCTCCAAAAGCATCCATCACCATGTATTATTTAGTAAAAGCACCATTGCAATACAACCATGGAATCCTTCAAAGCAATAGCCACTACCAAGCAATCTATGTGAACAAGCATGAATCCATACATCCCATGTCATTCTTCCAACCTTCACAAATGCTCCCTTCGCTAACCTATCAAGCCTTGTCCCACTTGACTCTTACCTTTTTTCCTTCTTTTTTCTCACACCAACAACTACCCTTATGGCTTCTTATATACTGGCAAGTCCCACAAAACCACCAATTAGTATTACATAAACCATGTACTTAAACTATGTGCTACCTAACCCATTGACCCCACATTTAATATTGGAAATTTTAATTCTTTTCCCCAATATTAAATAATTACATGAAGTATTATCACAATGTTACAATACAACTCATTTTCCTTTTTGGATAAGGAACATATTAGGTGGATATAAACCTAATACTAGTAAGCATAAGATAAGGAAAAGCCTAAGGATGAGATAAATGTTATATTCAATAAGGTTAAACTTAGTTCTAGGCCAACATTAATAGAGTCACAAGGACTCACTTCACTTAAGGCTCTACAGGGCCGAGGTGGGAAAGCATTAGGGATTGAATCTTATTAAATTGATATTCTTCTCTTCAAGACTATCCCCTATTGAAGAAATGATCAATGTTCTTCTATAATTTGTTGCTAAACTTCCTAAACATAGTAACCAACTATAACCACATAGAGGGTAAAAGAAAATGAGTAATGACCAACACTTCGAGTTCATCATTACATAAAATGGTAAATTGATTTGTTTGTTTGTTATGTATTTTTTGTAGTTAGGTGAATCATCAATTTGTTCTTGAGCTTTAGTTGACCAATGTCTTATCCATTGATATATTGAGTCAAAATGAGAAAACTTGGACCTATTTAATCAACTTGTGATTAAATTCATTAACGGTGACCTCTAAATTTTATTCTTACCATACCCTTCTTATAAAACCTAAACCTTATCAATTATAGAGAGAAATTATCTAATTCTTTTAATCAACAATAATTAATAAGAGATATACAATTTGTGTGAATTGCATTAAACTGAATGAAACTTGTTCATTTCAATCTCAAGATTATAGATACATAAGAAAGGAGACACAACTCAAAGACAAAGATATATAGATAATTTTCTTCTTGTATTGATTTCCTTTGAAAATGCTTACAATACTAATAAAGACTCTAAAATATAACTCAAAACTTGGCCACTGATGTTGAAGTTGATAAATGATCAACCCCACAACTCCCAAGAATCACTTGCATGAAAAAACCCTATTATAGAAGAGAGAAGAAAAAGGCTATGGAGGGTTGAATATCCAGATCCATAGATGAGACAATCTTAATGAGCAAAAAAATGAATTATCTCAGGTTAATGTTTACAATGAGAGATTTTCCTTGTAAAGGATATCAAAACCCCAAAAGGTAATGTAAAACCCTTTAGGGTATTTAATAATTACAATATAATTGTTAAATAAAGGAAGAGTATTTAATCTAGGTATTTAATAATTGCAAGATAATTATTAAATATAGGAAGAGTATTTAATCTAGGTATTTAATAATTACAAGATAATTATTTAATATCGGAAGAGAAATTAATCTAGGTTGTATCATAATAATTAATAAAAGAAATTAATGATTAGATACCTAAAGTTTAGCTTAAGTAGACTAGATTTAATTAGAATATATTTAATTACTCTAACACTCTCCCTTAAGATAAACTTAGGAAGTAGCTAAAAACCTAGAAACTAATACTAAAAAGATTTGGATCCTGGCAAACAAGGCTTGATGAGATACCCAAGCACAAACAAATCTCTATGAAATGGAGAAATAGAGAAAACTCAGTGAGAAAAAATATACTCCAAAAAGAGATAGCTAAAAACCTAATGGAGGATTGAAGAAGCCTCCAACTAGAGGAATGTCCTAGAAGAAAGGAACAAAGAGCAATCATGAAGAAAACCACAAAAGCATAAAGAAGTTGCAAAACCTATCAAAAGAGAACTGTTGACCTATAGAACCTCTTCTGAAATAGAAGGTTGCAACCAATGTAGGAATGAAAATAAGAGTGTCTATATGGTAAATGATCCATCTCATTGAAATTCATAAGTATCCAGCCACTGCAATTGCCTAGTACATAATATCAAATAATAAATACATAGCTCACCCCAATGAACCAAGGAAGCATTAGAAACAAAAGAAGAACCCCCCCCTAATGTAGACAAGGTGAGGTGACAAGCAATTGAGAAAGTGGGCCAAAATTCTAGTATAGAAAGAACCAAGAACATTGAGAGTGAGGAAGAGGTACAAACACCTATTAAGGCATGTGTGATTGACACATCATGGGGCTATTTTCATGGAAGGTACACTCACTTGACAAAGGAAGAGGGCACTAAAAGGAAAAAAAAATCCCCCATGGCACTTTATAATATAGTGTGAGTATAATAAGTCACAATAATGAAAAAGATACCAAAAAGCAAGGAGTGGTACTTTATCTCAATGCAATATATATAAAAGCTTACAAAAGGTCTCATCAAAGATTAGAAAAGGCATATGACTAATAAAATAGATAGTACAAGTCATGACGAATAATCTAAAGCAAATAAATCAATCCCCAAACCTAAAGCAACCAAGTTATCCATCAGAATAAAAATATGTAGAAGACTAAATAGAATGTGCCTAGAGCAGAATCTAGGAAAATAACTAGCATCACTAGAGAGATCTCAGAAAGAGCTTTGCAATGATATAAAGAATTCCCAAATTGGAGATTAGATGCTCAAGATATGCCTCCCAAAGTGTAAAAAAGAACTATGGACTTTGACAATAGGAAAAAAATTTAAAAAATCAAAACTAAAAATTAATTGTACCATAATGACACGCTTGGAACCAACTTTCCAGCCATATCTCATTTGCAAAAAATAGAGTAATTATGCCCAAGATATGAGCAAAAATGCAAAGATAGGTCCAAAAAAAGGCCAAGAAGGTGACATGAAGTAGTGATGTAGGGTTGACATGGCACTAATATCAACAAATGACAAGCCCAAATTTGATAGTCAAACAGCTATCAAGGCAAAAAAATGCCATAATGTCCAATTGTTAGAAACACAATGTTGCACAAAGGGCCAATGCCTAAAAAAAGTTCCAAAAACATTGAAAGCTTAGATTTGAAAACCAATGTTAGATCCAATGCCAAACCTCTCATGAAGAGAATAGGGGCATGAAGATCTAAAACTTTGATACCATGTTGAAGTTGATAAACGATCAACCCCACAACTCCCAAGAATCACCTACATGCAAAAACCATTTACAGAAGAGAGAAGCAAAAAGCTATGGAGGCTTGAATAGCCAAATCCATAGATGAGACATTCTTAATGAGCAAAAAAATGAATTATCTCAAGTTAATGTTTGCAATGAGAGATCATCCATATAAAGGAGATTGAAACCCCAAAAGGTAATGTAAAACTCTTTAGGGTATTTAATAATTACAAGATAATTATTAACTACATGAAGAGAAATTAATCTAGGTTGTATCATAATAATTAATAAAATAAATTAATTATTAGATACCTAAAGTTTAGCTTAAGTAGACTAGAGTTAATTAGAAAATGTCCAATTACTCTAACAATTGATACTAGGTGTTGACTGTATATATTCAAGTATATAAAAAACTAATTACATTCATATAGCTATAGAAAACAATGGAAGGACTGTATAAAAGATATAAGAAAAAGAAAATTCTATAGATAGCTGACCTAAACTCCACATCTTGGAAATCCTTATATAGGATTGCAACAAGCTACAAATGGGAGGAGGATGCATGTCAAAAGATGAATGGATAAAAAATTTGGCAAGATAGGAACAAAAAGATACATAAAACATTCTTCAATGTTCAATATGAAGGAGGAAGTAGTTGAGAAAGTCAGCAAGTGAAAATTGATGTCATGCTCTTTGAATTTACTCCCCTTTGTCTTTTATTTTCCTCAATGAGTAATATCTCAACTACCTCTTTCTGGTAGGGCCTTGATCTCTCCCACTGCTTCCCAAATGTAGATCCCCCTTTTGGTAGGCCACTCTATAGTTCTAACTTCTTCTAGGTCCTACATGGCTTTAGTCCACTTGGCATCTGTAATGGCTTTAGACTCAATAGAAAACTTGTTCAAGTCTATTTCTACTTTGAATAGGGAATCAAATAATTTATTATAAGGGGAATTAGAGGTGTCTTCAAAAATAGCCACAGTAGCTTCTTGAGTCAAAATGGCACCAAAGGAATCAAACCATTCCTACCAATCTCTCAAAGCACTAGTACTATCCAAAATTTGTGGTATATAGGGCTAAAATCCCTGAGATAAACCTTTCAATTTTTCTTGTATAGCTTGCAATTTACTAGTAAAGAAACCAATTAGTTCTTTGACTACCTCTAAGCCCTCCTTCACTGTGATTATCTTATCAAGAAAATTTGGCTTTTTAGCCATCAATACAATGAGCCTCTATAAGAACTATGTATATGGCCCCCATAGATTGAATGTGGATGATAGCCATGAAAGTAACTCATTGTAAAATCTCTTAGCAATTTGTAAAGTGACATAAAAATTGGGAGCTTGTTGTGATATATTCTTCATAATTTCAACCATGTGGCTCATCAAGCTCTTGAGGAAAATTTTCCTTATCTCATCTCCTTTCTTAGAAGGTGGAGCACCAATGCTTATTCTCTTTGGTTCTACTATATCCTCTATCCTTAAACCGTCTATTTGTGTTGGGGCCTCAATTGTATCCCTAGCTAGTTGGTTTTAATCTTCCTACTCTTGTCTATGTTCTGTAGAAACCACCTACTCTGCATTTACAAGTTTCTCTCTGAGAGACACAACATCATTCTCTAGTGCTTAGACCTTAGCCTCAAGTTCTATAATTTTATCCTTATATATATGGATTTTTCTAAGCTCATCCTCATAGAGCTTCCTCACATCAATGTAATCATGTATGGACTTGGGAAGTCTAGTCTCAATCTCCTCTACCTTGGCCTCATTCATGAATGAGAAATTCTTCTTGGCCTTTGAGATTTATATACCAGAGATGCCTTGTAGAGTCCACACAATCATGTTACCCTGTTCTATGCTCTAGACATCTATTAGCTTTGGTTTATTTGATGATGGAGCCATGCTCCAAACTACTAGAGATTTGGTATCTATGTTGAATCTTGTTCCTATCTGTAGTCCATCAATGCCAAATGCCTAATATGAGATGGCACTTTCTTATCTCCTTATCTAATCAAGCATAAATTCTTGATCCAAATCCCATCTAGGTACTAACAACATGCCACTCCTCTGTACAAGGTCCCTTTCCTCCTCTAGAGTCATGTTTTCACTCTCAGGATCATAGGCCTATAGCTTCTCAACCAGTTCTATCTTCTTCTCATTTGATTCTCCTAGCTTCATCTTCAACACTAACTCACTATGTTTTACCTTATATAAAAAGCTCTTGAACTCAATTGATTTGATGAATCCATCATCCTCTATGAATTATTGGGCCTAAATGATCCTCTCATCTAGCCTTGCTATTGCTAGTTCCAAGCTTGTGAGTGTGCTCTCAATTTCATTAGTTCTATCTTGGATATAGCTTTACCTGAAGTTAGCAAAATACTAACTATTGCTAGGTAAAATCTATAAGGTCCTCTATTTCACCTATGCAAGGATATGGATAATTTTTTTTCTCTTATTCCCTTTTATGACCCATGATGCCTCAAGAGCATCATCTTCCTCTATTTCTAGAGTCACATCAAGTTCAAGATTGTCTAGGCACACCCTCTCTTCTTCTCCCATAGGTCACTCTGACACTTTGGCCATGATCTTAGCATGTTCAGTGACCATCTTCCTAATTATATGAGGATAGGGGACATCCATTTAGAATCCTATGAAATTTGGATCTACTCTCTTCATTTCCCTCTCCACCATCAAAACATCATCCAACTTTGTTAGTTTATTAGTTTCCTCACCCTCTATGACTACATTTACAATAAAATATTCCTGTGGTAGCTCCTTGGTGTTGGGAAACACATAGTTCCTTATGTCCTTAAGGGTGCTCCTCATCCAATTGTTAGGATCATACATCCTATAGGGACCAGTTGATAGGTTGTAGTGGTGCATGAAAGAATGGATTTGATCAAGGGCCTCTTTTCCAATTAAAAAGTCCCCCACCCTAAAAAATCTACACAAGAAAGTTCCTTTATGCACTTTAGGCCCTAGATACTCCCTATTGACCATAAACAACTACCATATGAATTCCATTATACTCAAACTAATGGGAATAAACTTTGGTAATATGTGGGGTGGTTGGAGACAACCACAGACTCTAATCAAAGAAAAAGTTGGAAATAATAAAATGTCCCCCCAATTATTGTCTAATATTTTATCCTCAGGAAGTAGGGTTGGTCTCAATGGGATTTTTAAAATCTTAGGTGCCCTAAAGTAGCCTGGATCTAACATTCTCATTATTATAGCACTAAAATTATTTTAAAATGATACAAAATTAGAAAAATGATAATTAATGTCCCATACCCATGTCCACAACTAAACTGGTAGCTCTCCATTTACATTAGTGGTATGATCAATGGAATCAAAGCTCACATACCTCACATTATTATAGAGGATCAAGTGCATTAGTAGTGATTAGTGATGGAACATGAAATATTTTAACTCTCCACTCTGAGCTAGGGCAATGTTTTCTCTCATCACCTCCAAAATGTATTCAACATAATCATACTCCTCCCATGGTAGGATTCTTGCATGTCTCTAGAAATAATAAATTCAGCTCCATAAACCATGTTAGTTCCATCTTTGCCAACCACCTTATGGACACCATATGCTATTTTTACAAAATAAATTTTAAACTTGTCCAAAGGCATCATTTCTTTCACCTTCTTAGAGTAATCACTCATGCTCTTTAAATCCATAGGGATATGTTGTAGTATAGACTTCCTAGTGTAGGCCTTGGTATTTCTCTCAAACTTCTTCTACAAATCCTCCAGATCTACAAGCTGGCCCATGGCTCCATCCAATCCAAAAGCTTCAATTAACAAAGCATGGTGATGTGTACAGAGAATAGTTTTGTCTTTCCTATGGAAGGATTTGGTGGCCAAATTGTATGAGTAGAAAAGGGCCTTCATCAAGTCCACATCCACAAAAACCTCTAGAAATATCAACTTCACTAGGTTCTTCTTCCATGGATTACATACCAGGATCTTCTTTTCTCTGTTACAGTACAATTATTTGAACAACTTAGAACCCGTGACACCAAGGCATACAACATCTTTTCAAAGAGCATATGGGTTGACAAGAGCATGGTTATCTACATCATTAGCATTTGAGGAACCAAGGAAAAGATTAATCCACTCTTCAACAAACCTATTAGGTTTTCTTTGTCACATTTTCCCTCCCTTAGAAGTTTAAGTTTCTACAACCCCCATGTCAAACGCTTGAATTTCTTCTAACTCTTTATCAAACAACTTGAAAAAATGCTGGAAAACACAGTATGAACTCCACTCTCGGGCACTAAAAATAATTATTTGTATGCATTAAAAACTCTACAACTACTCAAAATCTCTTTTTCTATAAATGGTAGACTATAATTGATAAATAGAAATGCCTTTATAGATCAATGTATATTATAAAAGTTCATCTTTGCATTGATTCTTAGCATGCTTGAGCCACAAGATCAACTTATTCTATCACCTCAAGGGAGCATCACTATTTTTATCCAGTAATGCAAATTTTGTACCATACTCAAATCTCTTTGATTGAAAAGTTCGTGTTCATTTCCATCTTAGAAAAGTGAATAGCACATTTCATGTCAATTAGGGTTTATGATCTTACAATCACCACTAAAGAAAGAGACTCCTCATATTATCTTACAAATGAAAAAAAGTTTCTACGATGTTATGAAACCTTGGAAAAACCCTTATTGAACAATTGTAAACCATGGTAAAACCCCTTACAACCTTATGACGCATTAGTTATCATTCAATCAGAGCTGATTGTTGAATTCTTTGTGATCTCTTGACACACAATTTATACTAAATGATGTAGCATCTTGCCTCAACTTGCCTCAACTTACGAGCTTACGATCACAGTTATCTATCACTTTGTATCATCTTAAGTTACCCATCAAACTTCTATGATACTACAAGAAACTATTACCTTTCTTTACCGTATCATCATCGGCTTTGTTTTTTTACTTTTATGGTCTCACAACATAGCCCTCTTTGTAAAATTTGAGCATTTTATTCATTGGCTTAAGATCTTACAATACATTGTTTATTGTAAGATTAAAGATCACACTATGTTGTATTAAAATCTAACTTATGTAAAATAAGTTTTTGGCCCCACTGGTCCAACTAAGCATCCACCTAGTGTATGTTTCACAATTGACCAATCAAGATTGGACAACCATCACTTATCTAATAGTTTACTCCCACTTTTCCTTGTCATTTTTCACCTTATGATCTTACGATCATAAGTATCCCATAGCATCATAGCATTAAAACATTGTCTTCATGAGCTTATGATACCCATTGCTTCATAATATGGTAGCGCCTTTTTTCCTAGTTTTTGATCTTATGGTCATAGCCTCATAACATCTTACAATTTTCAAAGACCTTCCTCATGTCTCGATCACCTTCTTTGTCATAACATCGCACATTGGACTTGGAAAATCTTCAACATGACATATGACCATACAATACAAAAGGAATTGTAAGACCACACACTTTAACTTTCTCATCCATGATACTACACCACACTACATATCTCAAGATCAAGGAACTAAAAACATTACACCATGATCCTCTATTAACCCTTACATTTTAATATTGTAAGAGACAATGCTAAAGACAAATAAACACCCCCTGAGATATAAAACTAGTAAGGACTAGACTTTGATTTTTATGAAAATTTCTTGTAATATTAGATGAAGACATAACACTAGGGAACAATTTTTCATACTAGGGCAATGAAAAATAACTAGATTAGGGAAAAATACCATGTTAGGGCTATCCTCTAAAAATGAAAACTGATAACACATAAACCCTAACATCACAACACTCTTTTTAAAACATTTTCACCATAAAATTTTGCAAATTTAAGTTTAGTGAAAATAAGGGCTATCAAAACTCATCATTTATATCCCATGTGAATCTTTACATCTTACACATCCATTTAGGTGCAACATTACATAATAAAATAAAATAATACAATATAACAATATTATGCAATGTGTGCAACACCCATTCTCTCAACAGATTGAGTACCTATACCTATACCATAGTGTATCATCCCATCATTCTAGACCTACAATGAATGAAATTGATTAATTAATGAAGGTATGTTAGTTTGAGCTTCACTTGATTTTGATAATACTTTAATATAATCTACTTAATAAGGCCAACCATGTGAAGGTGGAAGATCATTTGGCCTCACCCCCTCCCCCTAACATCAATCTAAATTCTCCATTATCATCTAATTACATACTTCAATTCATTCATTCATCCATTTATGAACTATAACATTCAATCAATACAATCACATAACATTCATTAATATGATATAAAATTTATTAATACACAATACTATTCAAGCCTCCATTAACGCATAAAAATACTCATTAACATGTCATAAATATCAATATTAAGAAGAAAAATTCATATATAATTACTTAAAACAACATTCTTTCATTATCTAACAAAGTTTATCAAACAAGGTTGATCAAAAAGGATTTATTTTTAATCATTTCTTCTTTTTGTTTTTCTTATCCTTCTTAAGGAAAAAGGCTTATAGGAGCATCAATATCTTCCCCATTCTCCTCCTCTTGTGGCACATGTAATGTCAAATTATGATGACTCCTATTTTGAGGAGCATGAGGCTATTGCACCAAAGGGGGATTTGTTGTAATAACAAGTAAATGGGTTAAATTGGCATACTCTTTTTATTTTATTTACTATTACAATTATTTCATTGACTAGTAGAACATAACATGCATTTTTCTTACCTAACAATGCCTCATCATGTACAATAACATTTTGATCTGCCACCACCTCAACATGTTGAACACTTTGAACAGGCTTTGCTTGTTCATCATGATGTTCAACATTCTCTAAAATATTCAAGAAAAGGTTACATGTCAAATTTAAATTGAAGATGTTAAATTGTATTCATAATTGTGTAATTAATTTTCAATAGAAAATTAATTCCTCCACCACTATGATGTACATCATGGCCTTCATTAGGCATAGGTTCTGTAATAGGATTTGAAGGCTGTAGTAAAATATTATGCAATGAATTTATGTTGGAAACTAACACCAAAAAATAAATTTCTCAACTATTCAATTTGATTTACTTTTGATTTGACCAATTTACCTATATCTCATTTGGTGCACCAAATTCTTGGGTATGACTTTCAAATTCTTGGCGTAGACATATAGCCATGACTTTATAGCATTCCTTTAAGGCAATTTTTTATCTTCATCTATGGGCTCTACATTTGATTCCATATCATGTATCTTTTTCTTAATATCATTAGTTTTGTATGTATGATTTGATTGAACAAATTTTTTTGCAACATTATACAAAAAAAAATTATATGAAATTCCATTACTGCTACTTACAATTTGATAGTGAAGATTCATATACCAACCAAAGCCAAGTTTGTGTTGGCCAACCTTTTGTAGTCTCTCTTTTGTAGCTTTTGATGTGTCTTGTAGTCTATGAAAAGTTAAAAACATGTTAGATTATTCACAAATTAATGCATAATTATATTCTACTTAATATTATAATGACATACCTTCTTTTTCTCTTTTCTAGTTCATTTCCTTTATCACATAGCCTTTTCTCTTTTGCAACTTCTATTATTTCATTCCACTCCATCAGTGGAATCATAGGAGGATGCTCGTACTTTGGGTTATCTTTTAGACCCCTTCTATATTGGTCCCTCACAGTCTTTATATGTTTGGATGCTCTTTTAAGAAGTGGGGCACTGTCAAAAATGTTTTTTTTTTTTTTTTTTTTCAAAAAGGTCCTCAAAAGATGTAATTATCTAATTTTTTTATTTCATGACCCTATTCATTCCACCTTTAAAGAAAAATAAAATTGTTAGATCAATAACTCTAATATAGTACAATAAATGGAAGAAAATGAAAAATATTGTAGCAATGATATGAAACTACATACCTTTTACCTGCGATGGGTCCAAATAGCTTCAATGTTATTTCAAAAAGATGATAATAGAAAACATCATTTCCTACAAAAATATCATGGGATTATCAATTAAAAATGAATTATGTATAAGTAACCTACAATTACACTATAAATAATAACAATTTTAAAGCACGTAGAAGATTTGGTAATTTTAATAGAAACATAGTTTTCTTGTTTAGCAACAATGTCCCCACAAATGAACTAGTACTAGTCATACAGGCTACTCTAGGATATGGTTCAACTTTAGTAGTAATGGTATCTATTGTTCTATTGACTGTAAGTGTATCTATTAGTGCAAAAAATAGGTCCATGAGTATAAAATCCATCCAACAAAAAATATAATGCATGATTAGCACATTACAAAATATAGAAAAATAAGGTTTTACTAGTTGTACTTGGTATAGTCGAAGATGTATGCAAGCTCCTTGTTGCTGACAATACAGTCAACAATATCAAAGTGACAACCAAAGAAGGCATCAACACTTCATCATGAGCTGAAGAATACATTGTAAGCAAAGACATTTGCAATGGATAAAGATCAAATTGGATAGTAGCTAGAAGCATCAAAAAATCAAAGTTAAGTGTTATAATTTTAATGAAAACAAACAATGTTGCACTATTATGGCCACAATCTTCTATTATTTCTCATATTATTTCACATGTAGCAAGTGAACTTCATGTACAGATTATTTCATTTGGAGAAACAGATCCAACTCTCTCATCATATTCGTATGGAATGATTGGTTTCTATGGGAGAAATGGAGAGCTTCTTATTGTGGTTGCATTTATAGATGATATGCATGGAATGATGGTAGTTTTTATTATGCTTGGTTTCTATAACTGGAAAGATATAATTCTCACATTGAATTTTTTGGTACACTAGAGTTAATTTGCATATGCATACTATGGTTATCTTTGTATAACTGTAGTAGTGCCATAATTTGATGTAGGAATGTGGTGTATAAGTGTTGCATTCTTTCTTCTCATAGGACTTGTTTTGTGAACTTTGGAGCATAAATCAAATCGTGATTCTCAAGGATATCCAAAGGTGAAAGCCAAATTGTTAGAAATGATATTTAAAATATTGTTTGTTTTCATTTTTAATGGCTAAAAATTAAAGTTAAGTATTATAATGTTGTAAAGAGAAAGTGTCATTTACATGAAGGTTGTGTGCTACAACCCTCACCATATTGACCATACAGTCTCATAAGTGTCACAAAATCCTATAAGAACACATAATATTTTAGATCATGATCTAGAACATACTATAAAATATAAAAATCTATTGAACTTTTATTATTTTTTAAGATTAATTACCACTTACATTCAAAGAATTGACTCTAAGTATCAATTCTTCTTTCAGTGTCTCTATCTCCTCGGTTATGTTTCTATTAAGGACAAGGTTAAGAATTTCATCACTATTTTTTATAAGATTATGGGCCATGAATAAATGGTCAATGATATATGAGATATCATCTATAATAGATGCCTGAGTTTTAGATCACATTTGATTTGCTATGGTTTTTCACTTTTCCCTATCAATAAGTATCAAGTTGTAACATTAATATTAGTAAAATTCCATCAAAATAACTCTAAATCTATAAAGAAAAGAATATAATAATGTGACATTTGTTTCTATATAATTTGTATAATTACATTAATTAAGGTTTACCTTCACTAAAGAAGGTGTGTGAGCTGGTACATCCCCACCTATGCCTTGTGGTGTATCCATGTCACCCTATGGAAAAGATTAGTAATTCTTAGCAATAAACAAAAAAATGAAAGTAATAGACTTATCAAAAACATTATTAATAAAATAGTAGATTGTATATTAGATTCAATATTAATTGGAGGCAATTGGTTTAAATGTTATATTTACCAGTCACATGATATTGATTCTTTTTTGTATCTACATGCAATTTGAATTGTAATCTATCAAAATCTCTTCCCCTACACTTATTGATTTTATTGCACATACAAAAATATGATTTCCCTCACGTGCCTTGAATATAAAATTTGGCCACTTATTAGTTGACATAGGTCAAGAACTATTTATAAATCTTGCAATATTCCCTGTTGATTTTGGCCTTCCATCAATTTACATAGTCAACCTTTTTCTTTGATCATTTTCTTTGTATTGTATATTATTTTGTGACAATACATACCTACACATAATTTTTTTATATTGCACAATCTACATCCAATTGTTGTAATTGTAACAAGTTCCTACATACTGTATCAATTCAACAACTTATTATAACCAACCTTTATTCCATCCATGGAAAATAGGCGCAAACCATGTAATGAATATGGAGTTATGTGATATATCCTTTCGTTAATAGAAAAATTAGTGTTAACTAGAGGTAGTTCCTCAGATACCCATTCTTTTTGAAGATGTGTGTACCTTAAGGGAACCTTCATATCACTTTCACTCTCATTATCATAAGAACATGACCCTACCTTAGCAAGAAAAAAAAATGCATTTGTTTATTGAATTTTCTTCTAATATTTTGACCTCTAGTTGATCTTCCTATTTTGGACGTACTAGATGTCTCACTTTTGTCTTCAATTCTCACATTTTCCTCACTCAAGGAAGACATATCAGACAAATTCCTATTTGTTGATACCTATAATCCATAAAATGAGAGACATACTAGGACTAAAGTTGATGTTAATAGTAAAGAGAAGATATGCAAATAAAAAAATGCATCTATGGAGTCTATTGACTTATACCTATTGATCCATGTGGCTATGCAAGACCCTAGTTAAAGACATTAAATAACCTACATATGTAAATTATTTACCTTAAGTTATCCAAAAATTACATGATATATATGCTAAAAATTACATACAAGACAAAAATTACATGATGCATTCATCAAAATCATTGTATATTTTTTAATTCCTTATCTATACTTTATGTCTGTTAGCTATGCAAAATCATTTTATATACTCCATAACAGTAGAGTTCAACATATAATAACTTAATTATAAAAAATACAAGTCAAAAGAAATTCTATAAATACATCATGGACCCCAACATACTTGATATTGATCATACATCGACATAAATTTCATTGATTATGTCATTGATCATCATCTTCATCCATGTCATCATCATCATCACCATCATCATACTTGTCACTTTGATCATCTTCATCACCACCACCATATTCATCACCATCATGATCATCTTCATCACCATTATCATGATTTTGATCATCTTGACCATCATCGCCTTTTACTGTCTTCATCAGAATGATGATGATGATGATCATCATCATCATCACGATCATCATTAGCATCACCAAAAGCATCATCAGCCTCTTCTTCTTCTTCATTATTGTGTAATAGTCTTTTGTGATCATCATTTACTTCATCTTCTAATTCTTTAGTATCTTCTTCTTCTATCACATTATACTTTACCGACCTTCCTCTTGGATCATGTCTAACAATAAATGACCAACCCATTTTATGTGAAAAGCCAAAGTATAACACTCTCTCACATTGGCTTGGAAGAACATAGGAGTCATCTCCAACACTATCAAATGGCCTTGTATTAATAATTCTAAGTCCACTATCATGTTCAATAACAATCCTATCAGGATCATTTCGATTCAGTTGTAGCCTATACCATTTGATGACATATAGAACTAATTTGAATGAATTGAATTCTCACTTAAGTATATCATCCAAAATTCCATAGTATCATTTTTTAGATTTTTGACGATGTATGTGATTTCTAGATGAAATATTGATGACATCAAAGACTTCACTTATCCCAAAATCACAAGTTTTCTTCATTTCATCTAACTTTTTAATGCAATTATTCAAACATGTCAAGATTATTTGAATCAATCTATGGGTTCATATTAAAATTATGGATCATGATTAGTAAGTTTCTATGTACCTTTCTATCTATTAAGCCATACACTAGATCAAGTACCATTAGTGTAATATTTGGATCTCCATTATGATGAGCTTCTTTAACCAATGATGCAACACTGTCCCATGTTAATAAGTGACCATTTTCTTGAGACAATTGAATCCATACCATCATCCAATCAAGATGGTTTGCAATATTAAAATGTAGTGCATCCCACTCATGACTAACTAAAAGAAAATAAATAGACTAGTTAGAAACAACTTATATTGATGATGGATAAGAATTAACTAACTACAATAATATCTTTTAATTGTGTCTTGCTTTCCTCAATCTACCTTTCCCCATCAAATACTCCCCTTGAAATTTTTTAATAGAGTTGGGATCCCAAATGTGATCTATATGGAAATTTGATGATAACTTGTGAAGATATTCACTAATTTACACCATGGTCTAGATACCATATATCTCTCTACTATAGAACCCTCGAGATGTGCTCTTTGTCAAACCAAGCCCTTCATAAATTTCAAGTGCCTCTTAACCATCCACATTGAACTAGTTTGTTTAGGTTCACACAATTCAATCTCCTCAACTTGATGTATGAGGTAGTGTTCTTGAGCATTGACAAAAGTTGAAGGTAAACACTTTTGCATTTCACACATAAGTTGTGGAATTTTTCTCTTCCAATATTTTATCTTTTTTTTTAATCATTTTTTTTAGATGATAACCACCTAAAAGAGATTCAACATGCAAGAACATATAAACAAGAGTTTAGATAAAAATATGGAATAAATTACATAAAAGGTAAAGAAAGTCATAAATATAATATATGTATAAAAAATATAAGAAATAACACTTCTAACCTCATGTGTTTTCCAAGATCATATATAATTTATTTAATATTGTTGTCAAACTAGTGTGTGAGGGATAAAGGTAGGGCATACTGCATGTTGGAAATACAATAGGGAAGTAAACTCTAAGATGGGGGTAGGGGGGGTGGGGGGGTGTGACTGAGTACTTAATACTTTCAACCTCAAAATCATTCACCACACATCCATCTCACAATCTATGCATATAAACTAAAATATCAAATTTAAGCATATACATTCATAGCATGAAATTAAAACATTAACACATGTATGAAACAAGATATTTGGTTACCTAGAAACCCTCCAAGGAGAAGGTAAAACTGGGGTGGGGATGACACCCACAAATCTTCACTACTGTAGCAATAAAGTGTATCCAATAAAGATTATAATATTTTGATCATGAAACATGATCTACCCTATGACAGGTTTGCCCTATTAAAGGCTTATAAGATTGTTAGGTCTCACCTTGTTAAAGGATTTCAACACCCTACTAACAGTATGCCTGGTAAAAGGACTTTAACTTACAATGAAGTAAGCACCCTCTTAAAAAATTTACATTAGTTTGTTAGTACTACTCTATTACGACCATCAATTGATTCACCTGTTAGAATGTTTTAGTAATGATCCTTTGGTTAGCACTTTGTTTCTTGATATTAGATCACCTCTATCATGATGTGTACTTGATCCTTCTTGATCAAATGTATCTTTGTTGTTCTCTAATTCCTTTCCTCTATTCTCCTCTAACTGATTATGCTATGTATCTCAAATCATAACTCCTTAGTCACCATGAATGTTTAGTTTTCACATGTAATCCTCTCTCTTTTCTCCTTCCACCCACATAAAACAATTAGGGTTTGTTCTCCTTAAGAAGACTTTAGTGACTTAGGGTTAGGTATGAATCAATGATTGTAATTTATCCATCTAGCAACTTAAACCTTCCCTTTTTCTGATTGGATGCATTCATTGCATAGGGATTCATAACAAATATCTATCCTTATCATCTAAGATCACAAAATAATCCTTAAGTAGGCTCCAAAATGGTTTACACAGAAGTTTGTATCATTACAAACAACTATGTCAAAAGTGTATAACTCGGCATTTGAAGTCCCTGATGCTTGACATCAACTAAAACCTCAATGTTGTAACTCAAATTTTGAATGACTTGGAATCTATTGATCACTCAACATCTATATAGCTTGGCACATATTGTCTACTCAGCACTTGAGTGACTTGGCACTTACTAGTTACTCGACACTTGGCTCACTCGACACATACTATTACTTGGCACTAGAATGACTCAGCATGCACTAACTAATATGTTATGCTCATCATGCCTTACTTTTCCAGATGAAATGAGTACATAACTTATAAATGACTAATGTGTATAGACACTCAATTGTCAAAACCAATCTAAGATTAACAATCTCCCCCTTTGACATGAGTGACAAAAATACTTGGGCATGCATGAATGATCTTTACTTACAAGCATAACTCAAATATCCAATATCTCTATTTGACTTCTATACAAAATTTAAAATTTTCATTTTTTGGCAAAACATGACTTATCCATCATACCTCAAAATTAAATAACCCCCCCTGAGTTGATTGTGCTATTTTGTAGCTGAACCAAAATCATTTCTCATATTGAGTAGATGTGTATAAGCTAAAATATATACTCTATCTGTATCATTGACTCCTTCAAAAATATTATCTACTCCATTCTACTCCATTGTCTCTTATGTCTTCCCCTTTCTTATTTCTCCCCTTTGCTTATTTATCCCACTTTTTGAGACTTATGTCAAAAGGTTATACACTAATAGTGTGTTTATCCAAAAATATTTTGTGGACCTCAAGTATAACCTTTAAAGAAGCATCCCAATTATCACAAGCTACCTCCAATGATTTTATTTGGATAGCCAATTCAATGACAAGGTGTACTGAGCCTTCATGGGTAGAAAGATGGGGATCTTTCTTCATGAGTAGTTTAACAAAGGCTAATTCCTTTTGCAATATCTCCATATGTGGAGTTAGCATAGAGTATATGTTGATTAGTTTAGCCTTAATGTTTGCTTCATCTACATGTAAAAATACTAACTAACTTTGGGAGTTCAGGAGATTCCTAAAATATTTTTCACTTTGGGCTAGAGGCCTTGGTAGAGTTATATGAGATGACTACATATGACTCCCCAAACTCAATATGTGACTCCTAATTTCCTATGTGAAGAGTGTCAGATTGCACAATTTGGTGTACATAGAGAAAATATTATCTAGTACCTTCTTCACACTATCAAATTTGGTTGCTATCTCAACCTATGATAGTGCAATAGCACTTGATAGCTTTTCATTGACCTTATTCTGAAATTTTCTTTCAGACTATTCAAGTAACTTTATATTTGAATCCAAGTCTACATCATTTACCTTCTCAAATATGCTTATCAACTACTTTATGATTGGCTTTGTTTATTCTAGTGCTGGCACACTAAATGGATCAAGAATTTTTTTTTGATATCTATCAAAGCTTGCTTCTTCCTATGCTCCTATTAGAGCAGTTCTTGTTGTTTCTTCTTTGCAAGAGAATCCTAAAGTATGTTCATCTTCTCAATAGTGATGGTTGCAAAACCAAACTTGGGCAAATCAATCACTTCATCCAAGTTCATATCACCAATTTATGCAACTTTATATACCTAGGATGTGCTTGGAATTGGCCTCAATTATTGTAAGGGTATAACTTTCATATGTGGCCTTTGAAGAGCTTGATTAGGAGTAGCAGATTATGGCAAAGTCACTAGCATTTGCATTGCTAGTTTCTCCTCAAGTTTTATATTCAAATATATATCTTCAATCCTATCCCTTTTTTCTCTACATTCTCACTTTATCCTTGATCTTATGTTGTAGGTGTAGGAGTATCTATCTGACCTATTGTTAGTTGTGTTGTTTCCTACACATATGTAGCAACTTTTTGTATAGACACATTGTGTACCAATTTGATTATATGTATCATGGATGGCTCTTTCCTTTGATATACTATAAGGGGTAATGTAGATTGTATCAAGGAAAATTGAAAAGGGGTTGTAGATATTTCTTTTGTCTAAATTTCATCTCCTACAAATGCCTTGTTTTCCTTCTCAATCTCATCAACAATCACCAGTACACGATTCCCATAGTTTTTCTTGGGTGATTGATTCTACCAATATCCTCTTCAAGTCATCCTCTATAAGGGGATTGATTTTGTGAGTGAAAATATTAGAAACATCCTTTATATTTACAATATCACTATCTGAATTGAATTCATGTTGAGGACTAGTACTCAGCACTAGTTTGTCATGTACACTTTTTTTTGTTTGTTGCTCATCCTTAGCTGGTGCCTATGTATATTCATGTGTTTTCATGCCTTCCTCATGTGTAACTATCTCAATGTCAATTTTGGTAACCTCATTTTCTTTTGTTGTTCATATTTATCTTTTCCTACCTCAATAGGTGTCTACTCAATTGCCTTGGTGTTGTCAAACCATACAATGATTTCCACAACTAGGTGGAATTTTCTACATTATCCTCAATGTTACTTTTTAATATTTTGAATCCCCTATATTTAGGTGCAAATTTTTCTGCATACTTCTTTATAGCCTTCCTCATTTGTGCCTTATCCAATTCTAGCATTACTTGGCCAAGTGTAGTCTCCCTAATTTGTCTTTCTATATTGAGACTATATTGCCACTTTTGATCAACTCTGTCATATAGATCTTTTGGTAGAGCGGTGGAAATCTCAATTGGAGTTTGAATGTTTCCATCATGGCATATATTGACTCCTCTACTTGGTTCATCTCAAATTTTCCAATTTTTCTAAACTCAATGTGTGTAAGACCAGATAAATCAACACTATTCCTTATGTTTTCACACATATTGTCTAGATCTAAGGATGAACTATGAATTACCACTTTTAATTGGTTTTTATCATCAAATTTAGTCTTCTCTTCATCAAATTTAGCTAGAGCTATATACTTTCTCCTCAGTCTCTTCTCAAACTCCTCTTCTTTAATAGATGATATAGCCCTTTTTTTCTTTTGGCTTTACTATTTCATGGGCTTTCTTGGTAGTATCTCTTGTGCTAGTTTGAGTAGCTTAAACTACAGACTTAGGTTTTACAACCTTTTTTGGTTTGCTAACTACTAGGGTTTTTGCTTTCCTCTTCTTTGTCTTAGGTGTTTCACTGGCTTCTTCTCCCTTGGTATCTTCTTTTGTTTATACCTCTTCTACTTGATTTTATCCTTGACCTTGAGTTAAGGCCAGTGGTGCTTGAGTAGGTATGTCTTCATCATCATCATCATCATCTTCTTCTTCTTCTTCTTCTTCTTCATTTCCCTCTACTCCTTCACAAAATTTGTCCTTAAGCTTCTTGAAAATCTTATTTTTCTTTCTTATGACTAAAGTGGTCTTCAAATCCATTGTGATATTAGATTTTTCCACATCATAGTTCCCAAATAAAATAACCTTATCATCTACATCTTCTACAAGTAATTTTGTGATTGTTTTAGAGGCCTCATCCATGTTGATCTCACAATCTAGTGGCCTTAGCCACCTTACCCTTGGAACTGCAACTTGAACATATGTAAAATCAATGTAAACTAGAAAGAAAACATCATTGAAATGTTTCTCAACTAGTGAAACTAGTATCCTTAGTCTTTTATTTATTGATTGCTTGAAATCTTCAAAGTAGCTAGTCATACCTGACTCAAAATTATTTTCAAGTTGCTCAATAAATTCACATATAAAATTTTACTCTAATAGATCTATTTTTTTTCCATGCAACTTTACCAAAAGTAGGAAATTTATTTTATACATAAAATAATATGTATACAAGAATTGAACCAAATTTACATTTTGTAGTCTTGGTCTTCCTTATTCCTCCCAAATTTTCTGACAACTATTACATCTGCAATAGGGAAAGGTCATATGTATGATCCTTCTTAACTATTTTATAGCCCATGTCAACAAAAATACATGGTACACTATTGAGCCTATTGGATTGATAGAATATGTGCTACTATCCTTAGTACAAAAGAAATTAGGAGATCTAAGATGGTATCAATAGTCATGCCTCATTTGTTCCACATAACCCCTATATTCTTCTCAATAACTTCCTCAGATTCACTTATCATGGTTTTAGGTTGGTCAAGGGTTGGATACCCTATCACTCTGTGTACAATTTTATTGGTTATCTTCACTATTCCATTATTTAACCATAGAGTTTTATCATGAATTCTACTTAGTACTATCTTTATCCATTTAGTTTTGAAGACATTGGGAAAATCTAGGGCACAGGTTAACCCTTTTCTCTCTACAATTTTGAATTCATCTTTTAACACTCTATCTTTACATAATTTTCCATAGGTTTCTCTAATTCTCATATCTCCTATGCTACCTACCATGCATTTTTAGCACCATCTCATATCTCCTATGGTGGAATCATCGACAATGCATCAAAGGGATCTTGCTTGTAAGCAATATTAGGAATGGCTCTAATGATTAGTTATTTAATCTCATTTATTATCAATTGTACATTCAAAACTTTTTTACCCTCTTTAACCTTAGGAATTGAAGAACTAGATGTCACAATGAAAAAATAAGGTTTGCAAAAATCCAAACTGCATAGCTTAGCACATGATAAATATCTTTTGCAATCTTGCTTAGATGACGTTGAGTTGCTGTTGAATCTTGTTTGCAAATGCTAGGAATGATCTCTTCATTTCATCTTTCACTCTTCATTATTCTCTTCAAATTCAACTAATGTCAAATGAGTATAAATTGATCATCTAGACCTTAAAACCTTGCATTTAATGCATAGTGCTTACATAGTTGTAAGCTCAACTTGAATAGATATTTTGACTCACTTAGCTTCCTTGAAGTTCCCTTTACACTCACCAACCACTACAAGCTCAGTCAACACTATCACCTTTGATAGCTTGGCATCAACTAACATTCCACCAGGCAACCATAGTGAAACTTTTCATGCTCAATAGTAACATGAAAACTAACAAAACTTAAAGATTTCTTCCAGGTTATAATCAACACCTTGCATCTTTCTTCATGCATATATAATCTTCTTAGAACTAAATTCTTAGAACTAATGTAAAGTATGTCTTTTAATATTAGTACCAACATACCTCTTGATTTCTTAACTGGAGGTGGTGTGATCACCTGACCCATTGGGTGAAGTGATCCCATCTGCACTTGATGTGCCACAATCTTCCTTTCTCTTCCATGTCTTATTAATCTCATATCTAACATTATAAATAACTACCTTTCCTTTTCCTTTTTTGAACTCATCACTTGGTGCCTTTTACCTTTTTGGACAATTCCTACTTACATGACTAGTCTTCAAGTAGCTAAAACATGTAAGTTGACTCAACCATCTTTTGTAGTCACTTCTGAAGTGTGTTCTTATGAAATTTTCAGCAACATGTCCATAATCTTGAAAATAGTGACAACTATACCTTGTATTATAATCCCAATTATAAGAGTTTTCATTATGCTTTACCTTTGTTTACTTGTTTGATGACCACTTAGGCTTGGATCTGCACTCATATGCTCTATATCCATAATCTTGACAATTATAGTAGTATCCTTCAAATCTTTATGTACTCATGGTCTTGGTTCTGCATTCATGTGCTTGATGTCCTTGTTTGTTGCATTTGTGCTAGTGACTAATAAACTTTGTAGGATTTTGATATGCAATCTTGCTCCTACAAACATTGGTAGTATGACCTATCTTACCACAATTATGAAAAGTAAGTTTTGAGACCTTACCTTTGTTACTTCTTTCTTCCCAAGTTTTTGATGATTCTCCTTCTTTAGTACTGGTGTAGCCCAATTTTGAAGTATCACTATTGATTCTAGTAGATCTCAACAATTTCTCAAAGTACTTGATGGCTTCACTAGGTTTGTTAAAACTATCAGCAAACTCTTTTTCTCTTTTTAAGAACATTTCTCAGTTGTTGATTCTACAACTTTAACATTGTGATCTCAATACCATTTATAATTAGTTCATGATATATAATCATCATTTGACTAAATGTCTCCAATTACATGTTATTAATCCTATTTACCTCTAGTAATCCTATTTACCTCTAATATTTTCTCTTCCAATCTATTGGTCATAATCTTTTTCTCATCTTCAATTATGAATTTGTCTTCTATGGTTTTCTTTTTCTTTTTAGTGACTTCAATACTGATTGTACTTCTTGTTCTATCTTGAGATTTCTAAACTCTTGAGTTGGGGTTCCATTCTTTTCCATTAGATCTACAACTCCTGCATCAAATTAATTAGTGCTTCCATCTGCAAACAATTTAGTAGTGTCAATCTCTTGGTAATGTATGTCATGCTCTTCAATAGAAATTTTCTTCCTTCTTTTCAATGATCAGTTTAACTCATCTCTTTCTTTACTTAGCTAATGTAGGGCAAGTTATGTTTCAATCTTCTAGTTTTGAATAGTGTTTCCCAACTTGTAGACTTCCATCTTCAAGATCTGTCCTCAAAGCTAGAAAGCTTTACTTTCTAGAGAACAAGGCTTTGATACGAATTGTTCAAAATATAATAGGGAAGTAAACTATAAGGTGGGGGGGTGGGGGGGTGTGGTGTGAATGAACACTTAAAATTTTCAACCTCAAAATCATTCACAACTCATCCATCTCACAATCTATGCATATAAATTGAAATACCAAATTTATGCATATGCATCCATAGCATGAAATTAAAACACTAGCACATGTATGAAACAAGATATTTGGTTACCCTAAAACCCTCCTAGGAGAAGTTAAACCTAGGGTGGGGATGACACCTACAAATCTTCACTACAGTAGTAATAAAGTGTATACAATGAAGGTTATAATATTTTGATCATGAAACATAATCTACCTTGTGAAAGGTCTTCCCTATTAAAGGCTTACAAAAGTTGTTAGGTCTCACCTTGTTAAAAGATTTCAACACCCTGCTAAAAGTGTGTCTAGTAAAAGGACTTTAACTTATAATGAAGTAAGTACCATATTAAAGGATTTACAATAGCCTATTAGGACTACTCTATTAGAAGATTTAACGAATTCACCTATTAGAATATTTTAACAATGATCCTTTAGTTAGTACTTTGTTACTTGATGTCAAATCACCTCTGTCCTAATGTGTACTTGATCCTTCTTGATCAAATGTATCTATATTGGTCACTAATTCCTTTCCTCTATTCTCCTCTTACTAATTATGCTATGTATCTCAAATCATAACTCTGTAGTCACCATGAATGTTCAATTTCCACATGCAAACCTCTCTCCTTTCTCCTTCCACACATAAAACATTTAGGGTTTGTCCTCTTTAAGAAAACCTGAGTGACTTAGGGTTAGCTATGAATTAGTGATTGTAATTCATCCATCTAGTCACTTAAAGCTTCCCTTTTTCTAATTGGATGCATGTAGTGCATAGGGATTCAAAATAAAGGTTTTCCCTTATCATCTAAGATCACAAAACAATCCTTAGGTTAGCTCCAAAATGGTTTACATCAAATTTTGTGCCATTACAAATAACTATGTCAAAATTGTATAACTCAACATCTGAAGTCCTTGATGCTTGGCATCAACTAAAACTTCAATGCTTTAACTTGACCTCTAAATGACTTGACATCCATTGATCACTTGTGATCTATATAGCTCAGCATATACTATCTGCTCAAAAATTGAGTGACTTGACACTTACTAGTTACTTAGCACTTGGCTCACTCGACACACACTATTGTTCAGCACTAGAGTGACTCAAAATGAACTGAGTGATATGTTATGCTCAACATACATTACTTATTTGGCATGAACTAAGTACATAACTTATAAATTAATAGAGTGTATAGACATTTGATTGTCAAAACCAATCTGATATTAACACTGCAATCATTAAAAAAATGATCTTTTCAATATATTATGAAATATTACAATATGTAGTACATGAAATTTTACAAATATATTATAAATAGAGAACATGACTTACCTTGACAAAGGCATATCAATCATCTATTTTCAACCCTAGCCCAGAATCACCTTTCTTTGATATAAGATTGCTTATTTTTGCAACAAATCCATTGTGATTTTTTTCTTTTTTTATGACTTCTTTTAATGCATCAGTTTTACACTCCATTAATAACCAAGGAAGGGCTCTCATATTTATATATTCTCCATTTCTATTTGATTCACTAAAAAATTTTTAGTGCATGATTGTATTCATGATTGCCATTACAAATTTTGGCATATTTTTCTCTATCATGCCTTCTATCCAATATTTTATATAGTTTCTCTATTACATTCTTTCCAATATGCATAGCATCAAACAAATACATGATTGTGAGATCCTTGTAGTATAATAACCTACTAAATTGATTGGGATGACTTTTTATTCCTCTAGGAAGTTGGTTATTGATGCCTTGACAACCTTCATGAGCATCAATTACATGATTACTAAATAAAAGATAATATTAAAGTATAAATTTCAAACTTTGGACCACAAACTGGAAATTACCTTGGCAATTTAGTCAATCATATTCCAACTTCCATAGATGAGGTTTCATTCTTCATGGCCTTAATTTTTTCTCTTCTTTCCCATTAAAAATATGTTTTAAAGTGATTTGATACTTATTATTATTGTGGAGAATGTTCCTAAACTCATCGAACACCTACTTTCCTAAACTTCTTGAATGATGAGATTTCATCTTCAGACCATAGACTAGACATGTGAATTTTCCCTTTGTCTAAAGATCTAAAAGATCATATATAATTGGATCATGTAAAATTATCATGTGCAACTTAAACATACAACAATAATGTGTAAGCACTATAATAGACAAAAAATATGTGACCTTAACAATATAACATATTGCAAAAAATAAGTTAACCCATGGGCATCATGTATTGTCCATATAAGCATTGCATTGCGTGAAATTCAAATTGTCTTTTTCCCATTGGTCTAGTGATGTCATGCATAATGACCTAATTCCATAACTTCAACAACTCATCAATAAGGGGCTCAATATACATGTTCATATCTTTAACTTGGAACTTACCTAGTAATTGAATGAACAAAAATATTACATAATTACTATGACCATTTTGATGCATTTTTTATAAATTAATTTAGATAACTATTAAATGAAAAATACCTAGAACAATTTTTGACAACATTATGTGCTCCCTCTTTATGGACATCCAAGGAGGAATGTTATTGTTAATAACAAAAACAGGCCACACAAAGTAAACATATCTCATATCTCCAAATGGATTGACATCATCCATTGCCAATAAAAGAATGAAATTATGAGGTTCTTCTTTAAAGTGTGGCCATGTTTTTCTATCTCTTTAAATGCAAAACCATTTTCAAGAATTCACATAATGCCATCTTGACTTCTATTGTGTGCATGGTAACTTTTTAAATTGTACCAAGCTAGTGCACCTAAATAATTGTTCAAGACATGGAATAGTGAGAATGTACTGAAGAACCCTATGAGGCACCTTTTTTTTATTTGATCTGAAAAATATCTAGTAATATAAAAATTAGGGCATATTCTATTGCAAATTCAAGTTATTTATGATATAGAATGTGATAATTGAGATATGCATGTATTATCTAATGCTTCATTCCAATTTGTATCATAATGGTAGATAATTCTTGGTGTAAACGAGGCAGAATGTTTGATGTTGGTAACAAAAACTCACCTATCAACCTACAACAAAAAGTATGGATTGTTAATATAATGAATATTAGTGGTATGCTAACATTGAAGATGAAAAAAATGGTATACCTTAGCATATGTGACATTGCTACATTAGATAAACCATTCATAACTTTCAAGTTAACAAAAAATACTATAAAAAGGGAGAAGAGTTGTTTGGGAGCCTTGATATAGGGGTTCGTATGCCTTCTCAAGTATAGGCATATCAAGACCATCTTCGTCATCGTTATTAGAGGCACTAGTAGCATCAATGTGATCATCTTCATCAACTATGCCAATATCATCTTCTTCAATCATGTCCTCTAGCATATTATCATCTTCTCAGATGGGAGGGTTATCCTTAGCTTGTATATTCACACCTCCATGTTCCTCTAGTTGGAAACCTACATTCACCAATCGATGAAAATTGTGGCCCTCTTCAATGTGATCATGTTGCCTATAATGACTCTAGGCTTTGTAGATTAGAATTCTTCGATTCTTTAAGACATTAGACCTTTTGCAGGGACAGTTACATTTGTCAAGTTTTCTTTGACATTGAGACCACAATCTAGCAATTGTCTTTTTATTTTGTTCTGTGTTCATATTGCTAGGTGCGATTTTTCTTCACAAGAAAATATATCTGCAAAATTATTTGACATTTTGTACTTAATGTTTATATCTATACATATGGTTTTGAAAGAAAAGTTTGGTTTAATTAGTGTGTATATATGCAAAAATATTGGACATGTTTTACTTAATTTTTATAATGGCAAATATCATTTTGAAAGAAAAATTTGGTCTAATTAATGTGTATATCTACAAAAATGTTGGAGATGTTTTACTTAATGTTTATATGTGCACATATGGTTTTGAAAGAAAAATTTGGTCACCTTTCTCAAATTTACCCATATTAGAATCAATGAAAAGTTGTCTTCTTACAATGATTTTTGTTAATATCCCCCCTTTTGTCACTTCATGATTAATTCTTCTTGAAGATGTCGTTGATTCCTAAATATTTTTTATTTCACTAGTTTTTGAACTTCATCACTAAAACACCTAATTCTTGGTTTTTGAGTGTTTTGGTGTTCAATAATGGAAAACATGTTTTTTTCATCTTAGACATGCATTTCTTACCATTCCTAAAGGTTTGGGATTAGTTGGTGTTCATTAAGATTAAAAATGCAAAAAATTGTCATATTTGACAAGACAATGCAAATATGCAAAAATAAAATTTTGGAAAAGTTGTCAAAAATGTTTTCTTGGCCTACCAAAATTTAATACCATCAAATTTTGGTTTGAATTTATTGGATGAAGGTATTTAAGATATATGAACATCAATTTTTATCAAAGAATCAACAGTTTATGAAGGGAAAAACCTATTTTCTAGAGAAAATTTATTTTGTACGACTCTATATGGATTGGTATGGATAGATGATGCACATGTGATGTTGGATTCCTATGTTACCATTCATTTTCAATTTATTTTGTTTAATTTTATTTATTTTTGAGGTATTTATAGAAAAAAATTTGACTATGGGTCTAAAACCCTCATTTCAAGGGTTTGAAGCCAAGAAATTATGGCCATAAATTGCAATTTCATCATTGGAAATTGATGTCATTCAATGAAATGCAAGTAGGTAGGGTCAGTTTTGAGACTTCAAAGGCTTAGGATAGTAAAGTCACATTAGCCACTTTAGGCTTGATGCCTTATGCTAAATATGACTATGTGTTTAGCCTTAAAATGCATTGCTTGGGCAAGTTATCAACAAGTGAATATTGATGGTCAAATTTTTTGGATAGAACAATTCATTCTTGGTTTTTTGGAGGTCACTAATTCACATTGATCCATATTTTTATTTTTATTCTTGTGAAATGGAGAAGAGAGAGAGGAAGGAAAGCCTTATGAGGCTAGAGCAGCTATGAGATGATCTGTTAGGGACATTAGTGTTGGTATGTTTACTATTGTGCAAATAGCTCAAGATATCAATGAATTTCACAAAAACCTGACTTACCTAGATCCAAAAGATGAAATTAATCCATGTTGCAAGCCCCAAAGGTGGTGTTGACCACCAAATCAACAATCTCCTCCCTCAGCACCAACTAGGGATTCCACAACAACAGAATGAAGGAGACCTCTCCAGATTTGAACCCGTGACCTAAGGCTCTTATACCAATTGTTTTTATGTTTACTGTTGTGCCAAAGTCTAAAGATATCAATTAACATCACAAAAATTAGACTTACCTAAATCCATAAAAGACAGTTAAGCCATGTTGTGAACCGCGAAGAGGTGCTGACTGCCAAGTCAACAAATGGGTATTAACCATTAATTTTTTCAGGCAAATTTTTTTACTTTCACCTATTTTTAAATGTTATATGCTAGAGGAATGTGTGTGTACCCCATATTTGAAAAAATTCACCAAAAAATTTAGTTATACCGTAAATTATAAGTGATACTAGTTTTACCCTATTTTTCTATGTTAATCTTACATACAAATGCTTTGAATACTTGGATGGGAGAGGAAATTTTGTCTAATATTTTCAATTCATATATCATCTAGTTGTTGTAATGAATTATAAACATTTTTTTTTTGTGAATTACCTATTTACATTATGATAAGACTCATCCAATACCTAATATGATATGCATTTTTTTTGTTTAGCAAGACTATAAGTATATATAAGGAAATGATTCCTATATTTTAGAGTGGTTAATAGTGTTCTTGCTTTATAGAAGTGAGACTACAGAACAAAGTGGAGAGGTCCTACTAAATATATTCATCCTTATGTTCCTCTTCTCACATTTAATTATTATATCATTGAATGTTTCATAGTAAATATATTATTCTTGATTTGATTTTCAATCTATGTAATCTTAGATTTCTTTTGGTAGGATTAATTGTTCATCATCATTAGGGGGTTTTCAAATTATATAAATAAATTGTATTAAATTTTCTTCTAGATTATTTCATATACACTTGCAGGTAGTTGTAGGTAGTTGAATGTTGCCTCCTAAGAAGAGAGAAAGGAAAACTAAGTGAGCAAATATTGAATAAGAGATAGATGATGGTATCTAATCAATTCTTGATGGCAAATATGCAATTGAAAATTACCCAAGAAGAGCATTTTGATCTTCTCGAGAGCCATGAAGCTTTGCACATGGAATGTCAAACAAAATGGCCCAGATTAAGCAACAATTAGATGCTTTTGTGTTCGCCATTGTAATGTTACAAGAAACTAGATTGTCCTAGTCAATGTTTGAGTCCACATTATTTAAATGAAAATAATGGCATTTTCTTCAAACTAGCACTAATGGTGCATTGACAAGAGTCATAGTTCTATGGATCCTGAGATTGATCAATATTCAACTACTTAAGTCTAAACCCAATTGGAAAGCTCTATTTGTCACTAGTTTTGACCTTCAATTTTTGTTAATAAATGTTTATGGGTCAACTACTACTATGGACAAAGACTGACAATTACATGCATGTCCCTTCTTTATTTTTTCTATAGGCAATAGGGTTTCTAGATACATCATCCTTGTAGATGGATGGTGCATTGAAGATAAACTTGAAGAAACTTGTTCAAATATTAGAGAAGATGATGAACAAGAAGATTATGGAGTTTGTTCCATTCAAGGGAAAAAGAGTGGTTTCACAAACCAACACCCAACATTTGAACTAGTTCGCAAAGAAGCTCATCATAGAACATGAAGCATGTAGATCCTTAGGAAAAGTGCCTATTTTTTATCTAAAGTACACTAATAAAGACATCAAAAAGTGTGTGCTATACAAAATAACCTATATTATCATTGTATTTCTCATATACTTAACAAGGTATTGAGATTGTATACAGTTTGATGAACCTATAGGGGAGAATAGTTTTCACTATCTTTCTATTATCCAAAGTTTTTTGAAATGATTAATTATTGGGTTTTGAGCACAATAAAAGCATATGGAGACTCAACATTTTTTTAATCTTGTAATCAACTACTAAAAAAAGAATCAAATATGAATATAATGTGTCACACTGTAGAGAGAGTTTTATCTAGAAAATAATATGATTACCCATGTTTTCTGTGTCCTTTAAATGGATGAAATTTCACCAGAAACCTATGTTTGTTGCATGATAGAAAATTTTGACTAAAATAGTTCTATTTTTCTACAATCAGGTCATATTCCTTGAATTTATGTACACTAGTGCTTATGTGTAGTATGAATATAATTAACATCAAATAAATCATACCACCATGTCTAATTTAATTTTTCTTTATTCTTGCCCCAAGGGTTCTATTCCATCAAATTCACTTAACACTTGGTTTCTTTAGTAGTGTAGCACAAATTTCTTAAGGTCAAAATAAAAGGTTGAAAATTGACATTCATTTACTTTTTCCAACATTTCCACTTAATGATACATGATTAAGGAAAATTTATACATCTTGATTCCCCAATATGTTCCTAATGTGGAATGCAAGGAAATTAGTGTCAATTCATAAATTCTTAGAATGGAACAATGTATCAAATGTGAAAATGCAAATATGAGTCCAATCAAAATGAAAACCAACTATTCAACTTGGGGAAAGCCAAATTAAAAATAAAATATTGAGATCATTTTCAAGGATTTAACTAAAGTGTCCCTACAATTACCCTAATGGTGAATTTAGTGCTCACTTTTGCAAACATTGCTAACCTTAGCAATGAACAAGAGGTTGTTGTTTGCTAAATGGAAAAACATACGAGTAGATGATTGCACTCATTTCGATATAGAAAAACTTAGGTCATATATTTTTCACATAGGATTACTTATTGACATTATATGCTTTTCCTTAGTAGTTATATAGAATAATGAACAGAAGAGTTCAATGCATACATCTATAGCCACCTTATAAAATAATCAAAGTGAGACTTTTGTGGCATAAAAATAAAATATGCATACATCTACTACCTCCTGCAATAACTAAAAAAATAAATAAGAAAATTTATTATGCTAATGCCTGATTAAAAAAATAGAGACTTCTATATGAATTTAGGATCAAATTTAGAGCTTCTTGAGATTTAAATGATGTGTGAAGGTTGGAGTTAATCTGATATAACCTTGATACTAAACTCAACCATATTTGATAATGATAAAGTAGATAATAGACTCTCTAAAGTTTAATACTTGGAATGATACCCCAATTAAAATGAAAAGGACTATGACTTGAACTTTTCAACCAATTCGATACCTTAGAGTAGACACAAAGTGTAACGCATAACATCTAAGCATGGGAAATCTTACCATGTGACTTATTACAACTTTGATATCCAACAAAAAGAGTGACTAAATACTTCAAAGATTGAAACTCTCTAGTATTCAACTTAGAAAAAGAGCAATAGACTATTTCAAAATGAAGCAGTCCAATATAAACATCATACTATTTTTAACACTGAGGTAATAGATATTGAGTATGGTAGAAAAAAATATCACCTTTCCTGTTTTCATTCTGTTATTATTTTAAACTAGATCTTAGTATATGATTGGAGGCAATATTTGACCAAGAGATAAGATCATTGGCAGGATGTTGGGATTGGGAATAAGTTATTATATAGTCTAGAAACTAATTTTGTAATTTTCTTTTAATTTCTCCAATGCTCAGTCTCATAGATTTTGGCTTATGTTCATGCCTAAGCATAGAACTGTGTTTCTCCAAAACCTGATAGATGTTTTTGTTTCATTTCATATTATTGTTATGTTTAATTAAAATTGTGTCTAATTGCTACTCTTGTTTGAACCTCTGGTCAAATATGAATTTCCATTCAAATAATAAGATATCCTCATCCATTCTAATACATAGCAACTCAAGAAAAATATGAATAGGGGATAATAACCAAATGATGATGTCACACTTTCCACCATCTCTATAGCATCTTAGACATATATCACTGAACTAATATAATGATATAAATATAGAACAAAGGAACTGTCACTTACATCATTAAACACTCATTTTTTTCCTTAAATCTATGAAGTTGGTTGAAATACTAAGCAAGTAAAGGGTGAAAGGGTTGGTAGACTCGACTTTACACTCACTATAACTAAGGCTAAGTACCATAGGCTACATTCTATTGAAGAATATTCTTATTTTATAAAAATTCCATAGATGCATATGATGTTCCTAATCACAATAATGGTATAATTTATTAGTTAGTTGTCATGATTTTAGGCAAATATCCTATAGCTTTATGTGATTATCCTCACTCTCTATATATATAGGGTTAGTGGAACTTAATCCAATGGTCAACATTGGTGGTTGTTAGCCAAAAGTTCACTCTCGCTAGAAAATCAAATTCAAATAATAATAATCCATTCAACAATCACCTAGGGCTTTTAGGAAATAATTTAACATTGGCCATATCCTTTATTTCATGTCATGCCTTAGAATATTTCAAGTTATGACCATGTGAGTTGTGGAGTCATGATTGGTTAAGTGCTAACTTAGGTCAAGACGGTGGAGGCCTGATTGCTTTGTGTTTGCATCATTGTAGAGCTAGTTGGCTTAACCAAGGTTAGAGTGGGGTTAGAGTGGTGAAGGTGTGTTTTCTTTTTTTTTACCTAATCACAAGGCTATATTGACATACTATGGTTTAAGTTGTGACAACACGGAAAGCGAAAGTCTTTAGTGTTTCAAGGATACATTTAGCACTGTTAGATCATTTAGATCTATGGCCAATACATGGTTGCAATAGGTTAATAAGAAGCAAAGCTTAGAGTTGTGATCAAGAAATTTCCCTTGTTTTGCTTGGTTGCAAGGTTAAAAGGTGAAGCTTGGGTCAAGGTGGTGAAAATGCAAATGCAGTCTGTATCTCAATCTTTGCAGTGTCATTACAATTAATTAAAGATGTTAGGGGTGGGTTACAAAGTAGTGATAACCAATTGGTCATGGTTTTGCAAGCAAGAACTATTATTGATGAAAGGTGGTGGTGAAACTATAATCCCAAGTGGTCAAACATAAGATATAAAGTTGAATGCTAACATAGTGATAGAATGGTAAGAGATGTTTGGTCCATGTGGCAAGGCTTGATGATTGACTCCAATTAGCCAAATAACATGGCTGATTTGGAAATGTGATGATAGAGGAAGTAGCTCCTTGATGATGAATCTAATCTTTTCAAACTCCTGCAACTACTTTCATCATTCCCTAGGTCTAATAAATGGAAGGAACACTCCATCATCATCGGTTGATTGATTTACTTAGTTAGAAGTTAATGACCATCATTCCTGACCTCTCAGAGGTTTTTTTTGGTAAAGAGGTGGTCTTCTTGCATATGAATTTATGTTGTGATCAGATCTTTTCTAGTTTTATAGTGATTATTCTCTATAGATTTGGGTGTAGTGGTTGAATTTTATCTTAGGGTGGAAGCCGTCTAAGTTATGCTTACACTATGAAGGCATATGTTGTACTCTTTCTTAGGGTTGAATCTTGTTCGTTTCTCTAGTATTTCCTTGGCATGCTACTATAAATTCCCTCTTTGCCTCTAAATTATATGACATCCTATCTTATCTCCTTTAGCCATTGATGTACTATGCAAGCTCTATCTACCTATCTTCAATGTGTTGTGGATATCAATAAACTACATTTATGTGTCTCTTTGGCCTAGAATGATAAGAAGTGAAGCCTTTTTCCTTGTGTCACTCATTTGGTTTTTTGATCTATATGTAACCAATAGATTAAAGCAAGTCTCAATCTGTATATCTTTGGATTGTCATGATAATTATATTATTCTTTTATGGGAATAGATTAGTCTAAAATACTTATTTTGGTGTATCACCTCCTTAGAATAGATTAGGCAATTACTTTCATGTATCTTGCTCCCTTTTCTCTTCAAGAGTAGTTTAAATGCATCTTGATAGTATAGGAAGCCAACCTTCTCTAGAGACTCAACCTCATAGTTCAAGCCCCATAACTTGGAGGTTGTTTCCATGTTTCACAACGTTGTCCTTAGGTAAAAACTTTGGATAAGGGTGCAAGCTTTTGTGACAATGATTTTTGACACGCTCGATGGGACTAGATATTAAAATGTTTGAAATTCACTAGTGTCAAAGAGAGATTCCATGTTCATGCTAAGGAGATAGTACTACCTTTAGTTTAAGTCATTCAAGAGGATCCTTCATTCAAAGTACTTAGCAACTCCAAACTTCAAGCACAATCTAGTTTTAGACCAAAGTCATTGTGATTCATGCCTAAGATACATACAAGAGCATCTTCCAGAGGTAATTTCCAATACCAAGAGCTTTATTTTTCTAATCCAAGAAGAAAGATTAGGGTATCTCTATCACCAGTTAGGAGTGTAGTAGTAGCATATACCCTTGCAAGATCTATCTCCACTCCTATTATTGGGTCTTAGCCTAGAATACCATTTTCTCATATCAATATATCACTTTCTTACATGACTAGGGCTTATGCTTTTTCTACCTTTAGTGGTGGAAGTCCCCTTCTATTATCCCAAAGGCATGACATACCAATATCATCTCTTAAAAGTATACCTAAGTTTACTAGTGAAACCTCCATTTCCCTTATCAAGCATATTCAAGAGGTGTCTAACATATACAATATTCATAACATCATTGAGGATGATGTAGTAATCATGCTTTTGGCCTCATCCTTGAAAGGGAAGGCACTAAAATGGTATAAAGTTTTGCCTCATAACTCTATCACTTGGGATGGGTTAGGGGCAGCCCTACGCAAAAATTTTAAGGACAAAAATGATCACCTATAACTTTTAGAATAACTAAAAACTATCAAGAGGGCACCCCATGAATATATGACTAATTTCAATTATATATTTTAAAAGACATGGGACAAAATATCTATTGCAGTGAAGCCCTCTCCTGATAATGCATTCTTGTATTATCTTAGAAACTTCAATAGTGATATTGCTACCACTTTGTAATCTATAGGAGGGGACACTCTACCAAATGCTTACGAGGTTTCCATAAGGGTGGAAAATATTTTAATATAGAGAGGGAGGTTAGGTCCAAGACCCCCAATACTTTTCTTTCCCAACATGCCCAGTCATCATCCTACTATAGCCCCTACTCATACTTTCTCTACAAGTCACTCTCTTGCTATGATCCTAATAACTTCCACATCCTCTAATGGAGTTTATAGGATTGACGCCATGATGCAGAAAACTAATGCAGAATGTGGATAGAAGGATGTAGGATCAAGAAAAGAAGATGGAGGAATATATTGTAGTAGTACAAAAGATGGGCAATGAGCTGGTAGCTATGAAGAGGTAGAAAGCTCAAAATAATAGGCCTCTCCAAATCTAGAGTCATGTCCCCTACAATCATAATAGACCTATCGACCACCCCTAGATTTTTAACACCAACCTAAATAAGGCTTTCGTCCTGCAAAATAATCTTTCCCAAGATCAAGATTTCTTCCCTTCTTGTAACTACTCCTATGGATATTGCATGTGTCAGAAGGTAGAATCTTACTTGGCTTTAACTTTACTAGAGAAAGTATTTTCTTAGCAACACAATGGTAATCAACCTGTTGATACTTTTTAGTAGGATGGTTGTTCTTTCTTGAACCATCTAGTGGAAGAGCATTGTAATGTAAACCAAAATTCATGTGCTTCTAATACCAAGAGAAAGAGAAGAGTAGTGGAAGAGGTTACTCCTCCTCCTCCTAATTAGGCTAAAACATCAAGTGTAGTGCCTCATGTATAAATAGTTTCCCAACAACATAGTGCTAATCAGCCTACTAATGTTCCTCAACAAAAAAGACAAGATGAAAGTAGAAGAGATGTGTATGACCCTCAAGCTATTCCATCTCAACCTTCTACATCTAGGATCTCTACTAAGACATCTAATGCATCTTTTAGTGTGGTAGAGTAGATGAAGAGAAAAAAAATGTGAATATTTCTATGTGAGATGTTGTTGCTACTATACCATCACAAAAGAGGTTGTTACAACAAGAGTTGGAAAGCATTGAACTTAGAGATCAATCGCCTAGCATGGATAATGTCATGAGTTTGGTACAACCAATAAAAGAGGTAGAAACAAGTAAAAAGGTTAGACCTCCTCCATTTTATGTTTCTTTGATTTTAGGAGATAAGATAGTCCACAACTATATGATTGATTTAGGGGATAGTAGTTTAGTAATTCCCAAATGTGTTGCTGACATTTTAGAAGTGAAATATGAACCTATTATTAAGTATGTATTATAGTTAGATGGTAGTACTGTCAAGACTATGGGTATCCTTAGAAATGTTGAAATTGCCGTGCATGCATGCCCTAGATGTACTATAGTTCAAGATATATCAATTGTTGAGGCTAAGCCATACTTTTCCATCTGTCTTTCAAGAGATTTTTCTACCCAAATAGGCAGTTACATATAATTTGTTTGGTCATATATGTTTTTTAGAACTAGATATGGAACCAAATCTTTAATCAAAGAAGAACCATTAGCCCTCCATCATATTGATCCCTACACTCCTAATGTCATCAATATGAATTGCACCATCTTAGAGATAGATGAAAATGAAATTACAAATGAGCCTACCACTTCCCTAATAGAGATACCTAATTTCCTCTTAGATGAATGGGCTAATGCATATTAGCTTGATCCTGTATTAGAAACCCTGGAGACTAGCCTGAGTACTTATTGTATGTTAGAAAAGGATGCTCTTATTCCCAACCTAATGAAAATTAAAGAAGACATAAGTGGGACATGGAGTATTCTTTTTGATGGATCTAGGAATAAAAATGGATTAGGGGTTGGTGTGATGTTGGTTTCTCCTAAACTAGAAAGGTACTATTTCTCATTTAGGCTTCAATTTAGTTGTACTAGTGATGTGGCTAAGTATGAGATATTGATTTAAGGTCTCTTTCTTGTAATATGGTTGAGTATGGGATATTGATTTAAGGTCTCTTACTTCCTTAAAGGAGAGGAATTCAAGAATTAAGTGTGTATGGAGATAGTGATTTGGTGTTTAATCAAGTGAGGAATCAAAATATCACTAAGAATGGTTTGCTTAGGTCTTATAAACATAGAGTGTGGGATTTACTTAAAAATTTCAATGCCTTTAATATTCAGAGCATCCCTAGGAAAGGAAATAAACATGCTAATAGACTTGTGGTAGTAGGAGCATCTTATGATGTCCTAAGGAGCCTTGAATATGAGAAGAAGTAGAAGATTAAAGTGGTGTTTAGATCTATTATCTGACATAATAGTGTCAATTAGCAATTCTTTGAATCTGATGCATAAATTATAAGTTTCTTATAGAATGAAGCAATGTTCTTAGATAGAAATAAATTGAGATTGCATAACTAGTATAGTGATCAAATCATCAACCTCAACTCCAATAAGTTTCCTAAGGGTCTTATTACCTTAGAGAGCATCTTCAATCCTGATGATTAAGCAAGGGATAGAGGACAGAATCTTGTTGTAGACAAAGGAGATCATAAGCCATTTATAGTTGCTAATGGAAGAATGCTAAACATGGGGAAGGTATGTTCTAAAAATGAGCAAGAAAGATTTATTCATCTATGTCAAGAATTTAATGATGTATTTTCTTGGACATATGATGATTTAAAGGGTTTTGACCCTAGCATATTTCAACATGCCATATATCTAGTTGATAATGTCAAGCCTGTTAGGTAAAAGCAAAGACCAGTAAATCCCAAGATCGACCCACTAATGAGAAATTAGCTATCCAAATTAATTAAGGCCAATATCATTTTCCCTATTAAGCACTCCTCTTGGGTAGCAAACCTTGTCCCTTTTAGGAAAAATAATGGATAAATTAGATTGTGTGTACATTTTAGGGATCTTAACCAAGCCTCCCTTAAAGATCTTCATCCCCTTCCTTCTAGGTAACAAATATTGTCCAAATTTAGTAGTTTAGAGAGATTCTCTTTGTTGGATGGATTCTCATGTTATAATTAGGTGTTAGTCAAAGAGGCTAATAGATATAAGATTGTTTTCACCACTAAATGGGGCACCTACACCTATAGTAAAATACCTTTTGGACTAACAAATGCTGGTACCACATTTCAAAAGGTGATGGAGATGACCTTCAAAAACATGATTGAAAGGTTTGTGTTGGTCTACCTTAATGATATTATAGTATATTCAAAAGATGTAGTAGAGCATTTTGGTCATCTTAGACAAGTTTTTGTAAGATGTAGAGATTATGGAGTATCTTTAAATCCAAGCAAGTGTGTCTTTGTCACTAATCAAGGGAAATTATTTGGACATATTGTATCAAAGGATGGTCTGACCATTGATCTAGAATGAACAAAAGAAATACTTGCACTTTCCCTTCATGTCATAAGAAAGGTCTATAAATTTTTCTTGGTAGAATAAATTTTGTGAGGAGATTTATTCATAATTTAGCTACCATGGTGAAACCTCTTAAAACCATTCTTAAAAAGAATATGGTCTTCTCATCGACCAAGGAAGGAAAAGAATGGCCAAGGAAGGAAAAGAATGGTTTAAAGAGATTGAAGTAGCCATAGCTTCAGCTCCTACTCTCATCAATCCAACTTTCGATAAGGATTTCATTATTTACACCTTAGGAGGTTAGTCAAGGATTTCTGCTATTTTGACTCAATTAAATGATAATGATGAAGAGTAGCATATTTCTTTCTTTAGTGAAGGGACAAAAGAGTATGAAAGTAAGTATAGCTATGTGGAAAATAAATCCATTGCACTCATAAGATCTTTAAAGAAATTCAAACATCTTATATCCCATAATAGGATCCACTTATTGGTCCCTCATGTAAGTGTTAAAGATTTTCTATTGAGTTGAGATATTAATGAGAAATGGGTAGGTTAGATCACTAAGCTGATGGAGCATGATGTGGATATTCAAATTGCCAAACTAGTAAGGGGAAAGTGGTTGTGCAAACAAATGATCTCATCTTGCGAACCTAAGGAGGAAGTTGTCTTGATGTTGGCAAAACAACAAGAGGTGAGGAATGATAACCCAAAGAGTTGGATAGATGACATGAAGATCTTCTTAGCTAGGAATGGATATCCTCAAGGGTTACATAAAGATAAAAGAAGATAGTTCATATTTTAGTCCATTCCTTATGCTATAGTTAATGGTATCATGTTTAGGAGAGACTTCAATGGAGACTTGCTAAGATGTATTGATGCAGATGAAGAATAGAGAATGATTAAGGAGCTTCATGATGGTCCTAATGGTCGCCACTTTTTAGCGAGAACCACTACAATAAAGATCATGAGGGCCAGTTACTATTGGCCATCCCTGTTCCATGACCGTCGCAGACATGTAAGAAAGTGTGAGAAATGTGCTTCCTTTTTAGATAAATAGAGACTTGCAGGCCTTCCACTTCACCCCATCTAGGTCAATCAACCCTTTTCTTAGTAGGAATTATATTTTATTGTTCCTATTAATCCACCTTCTAGCTCTAGTCATAGGTGGATTGTGGCTACAACGGATTACTTTAGAAGGTGTACAGAGGCAGTAGCCTTGAAGGATTCTACAGAAGCTTTAATTGAGGAATTCCTTAATGGAATTGTTACAAGGTTTGGTGCTTCTTCTACCATAATATTAGATAATGCCAAATCATTTATAAGAGCCCAGATTTGCATATGGGAAATTGATCATGGAATTTACTTGAGCACATCTTATAATTATTACCCTCAATGTAATGGTTAGGTCGAGTCATCCAATAAGAATTTGATCAAAATCATCAAGAGGGCTATTGAGGATAACCAAAGATGTTGGCAGCAAAAACTAAAGATAGTCCCATGGGCTAATAGAATAATGCCTAAGATGGCTATTGGAAACTCTCCATTCATTTTAGTATATGACAAGGAAGCTAGACTCCTTATCTCATTGGAGTTTCCTACCCTTGAACTAGCTTATTAGTTGGAATTAATTGAAAATGATGCTATGTCTATAAGAATGGAAAATTTGATGGAGCTAGAGGAGAAAAGAAACTAGGTCACACAAACCTTGGGAATACATTAGCAACAGATGAAGAGGAACTTTGATAAGAATACTAAGTCCATAATAACTAGAGAGGGTGATCTTGTCCTAAAGTGGGATGCAGAAAAAGAAAAGGCAAGGAGACACTCAAAATTTGATGCCTTATGGGGTGGTCCTTATGTAATCATTAGTTGCAAGCAAGCCAATGCTTTCAAGTTAAGTAGACCTAATGGTCAAATCTTGCCTATTCTAGTCAATGGAATATATCCCAAGATTTGTTTCTGATAGGTATAAATGTTCATGTATATTTTTGGTTAGTTTTCTTCATATTCTTTCCTATTTCCAAGAACAGTACAGGCACATTTTTGTTTTTTTTTAGCAGAGAGTTTTGCTTCCAATTTTACAAAGCTACAGAGGTAGAAGGGCATGTTTTATAGCTTTGAATATGACAATGGCGATGAAATGGATAAGTTTTTCTTTCAAATTTAGAGACTCCATAGCCTAATGGATCTTTTAGGTGGTCACTAGTCATATGCCAAGCAGGCTTGCATCCCCTTTGAGTTACTAGAAATGTTAGCCAATAATGAGCCTATCGTTTCCTTAACAAAGATACCTATTTTCCTCTTTCGCTAAAATTTTTAGAGAATAGTGATGTAAAGTAGTATATTTGAAGATATCGATGCAATCAGAGTTTTAGAAGAATGTATAATAGAGAAGAAAAGCATGTAGAAAATTGTGAGTCGATTACGTGTGATTTTTAGATCTATTTAACCAAGTTTGACCAAGGTTGACCTTAGTTGACCATAGTTGAATTTTGATGAAAATTTTGAAAATTTTGAGAAAATATTGATAGGATGGGATTTTGGAATGAATATTGTGTCATAAAGACGGACTTTACAAGCATACGATCTTGTTAGTACCAAAAAAATTAAATGCATTTTTGAGTTGTTTATGAGTGTCAATTTTTGATTTTGATCCCAAAAATAAGTTCAACATGGTCATATTTGATAGGAGGATGAATCCATCACTTATACAATCAACATGATGATGCAATGTGTATGGAACACTCTACCTCTCATTTTTCTAGATGCAAGTGCATAAGTAGTTGGAACAATGCTAAAGTACAAATCTAAGATAAGATGCAAGCTTAAGCTAGATGCAATCCCTAGGGCTTGGTCATTGAACTAATATGATATAGTTTTCACAATAGAAATTATTTTTTGGCCATTGAATGTCCCACAACCATCACTAACATTGCAATCATGAGAATATGAATATGACATTAATCATGTAGATTTTTCAAAATTAGATGTAAGCATTAAGGTATAAGAAGCCACAATGACCAAAACATATTTTCCTATTAATTTACCAAGTGAACATAAGCATCAAAGCATAAATGCTTGGATGTCTAGAATATTTCTTGCATTCAAGCACACCAAACAAACAAGATATCATTCTCATGCTAAGTAACTAATAAGTATTCTATCTGCAACAACCCTTGTATTTGTAACATGTGACAGAAGTGTGCTAAGCATATTCATAGTGACCCATACATTCACTTCACAAGATGAGTATCAATACTTTACTATAGCATAGAGAATTCATTTAAACATAGAAGGAGAAGTACTAACCTCACTAAAATTTCCATATAAAATTAGTAGAGGTACACATTGCCATCCAATATGAGATAAAGGCTTTTATAGTGGACACCCCATTTATATGGATTCTTTGGACCATTGAAACTAAACCAAAAAACATAAAACAAAGAAAATATTATGCCCCTAGTCCTTGCTCCTCTAGTTAAATTTTAGACATCATTGATTTTCTCAAAGTGGAATGATAAAGAAAAAGTAAAATACACAAAGAAAAACACAACATATCTCAAACTATTTGAGTGTTCAATTTCAATTTTAGTGTCAAAGGATTGATGTCACATTTTTGAGTTGAAAATTTGTGAAAAATATCTTCAATATCAGGAATGATAGTATACAAATGTAGTTAGAAAAAATGGTGATTGATGCAAAATAGATCTTCATTGAGAGGAATCTCATCAGGAAACTAAATCGCATTAGGCAGACATAGTTAGGACAACTAGAGACTGATGCAAGAGAGATATTTGAAGAACATAGGTTGTATCCCCTTGGTCTATGACCATTTTTAGTCCATATACATTCAAGTAGACTCTCAAAGATATCTAAGAGTATATGCATGATAAAAAAAGAAACAAACTAAAGTGGAGAGAAAAGACCTGAAAGCTAGAAAGTGATTGGAAAAAAACTAGAAGATGTACTATGAGATAGACTTTGAAACAAGAGGCTCATGTTTACTAGGTTTTCACCATCTTGGTAAAGATTATATTTTTCCTATCATCACTCCTATTTGCTAGGTTTTCATCAATTTTCTTTTCTTCTTCTTCAAAAAATTTCTATATTTTTTGTTTTTTTAAACATTTTGGTATTATGAAGGTGCCTATTACTAGTTTTTCGCCCTAGGATAATCAATTTTTATCAGGATTTCTTGCAAATTTTAGTACTTTTTTTAGGACTTTTATATATTTACAAAGAGATTCAAAGAGTATTAGTTGTAGAACTTCTTTAGATGAAGGGTGTTGATAGACTCATTGAGCAATTCTCCTTTAGTAATTGAGAGTTGATAAATGCATGATCATAATACTATAGTGATGATGTATGGACCAAGCCAATTTGTCTTAAACTTTCTATTCTATAATCAATGTTACTGATTCTTAGGGTTCTCCCTTAGAATGGGGTCACCCAAATGCAAGTTTTGTGGTTTAACCTTCTTGCTGTAGATCTTGTACATCCTCTTTTGGTAAGATCATAGATGATCAAATGACACTTGCCAACATTCATCTAGTAGTTCAATCTCTTGTAGCTGAGATATTCTATAGTCATCATCAATAATAATTCCTTTCAAAGATACTCATAGAGTAGGAATTTTGACCTCAGTTGGAAGCAGAACATCCATTCTATATTCTAAAGAAAAGGGTGTTGACCTTGTAGAAACCCTCTAGGTGTTTTGATACTTATTTTGTAGGCCCATGAAATTAGATTTATTTGAAGGTGCTAGTCACTTCTAGATCTCATATCTCTGTGATTTAGGATTTTGAGAATAGCCTAGATGGATGCTTCTTCTTATCTGGTACCATAGGGGCAATAGATGGAAGACCAATATTGTGTGATTTTGAACTTTAAACTAGCTCTTTGAGATTTTTTTTTTAAATTTCCCCCCATTGTTAGTGATAGTGGAGGAGGGTACACCATATCAATAGATGATGTAGTTGAGAATGAACATAGCTACACCTTCTCCATTAGCCTCAGCAAGAGGTACTTCCTCTATCGAATTTATGAACTAGTTTGTAGATGTTATGATGAATTTGTGTCCATTTGAGGAAGATGAATGAATCCAATCCACCAAATAAAATGCCCATTTCTAGAATGACCAAAGTGTAATGAATGAAACTAGCTCCCTAGCTAAATTATGAATCAATTTCCATGGAGTTGGGACTACTTACAAGACTTGACATATTTAATTTCCTCTTTCTCTATTTCCAACCTATCATACCCAGCTCTAATAAGTTTGCGAGCCAATGTCAAGATATTTGATTGTGATCTACAAATGCATTCATGTGCCTAAATTAAGATGTGTTTTGACTCTTTGGGTTCTAGAAACCTAAGGATTGAACAATTGAGACCTCTCCAGAACAATTCATTAGTGATGATGACATAATGTGAAGCATCATGGATAAGGTGATGTTTCACATTCTAGGTTAGAGTATCCATAACAATTAGGTCACATAAGTAGGAATATATGTGGTGGTAGTGAGATGAGTCATATCCTATGATAGAACATATCATTTAGGATCCATGGAATTCATAGGAAGGGTAGGATAATGTCTCCACTAGGAGCTCATGTCAAAATTCATTTTTTTGGCATTTGTAACATATAAGAAAAGGTAGCCATTGCATCAACTACCCTATTGTCTGCTCAAGGAATCTAGTAGAAAGTAACATGTGCAAAGTACTATTTTAGATCATCAACCATTATTCTATAAGGAATTAATTTTTCATCTTTTGTCTAATAAATATCATTGACCTAATTAATCATTAACTCTAAATCTCCAAAGATGTTCAACTTGTGTGTCCTCCATTCAATGGAAATTTTCATCCCATTTATCATGGCTCCATATTCAAAAATATTGTCTGTACAAACAAAAAGAATCTTGTACACCTTAGGTATTGAGTATTTATATGGGGTGATGAATAGAATTCTAGCACTAGACCTATATTGTGTGAGTGATTCATCAAAGAACATAATCAACGTTTGGTGTATCAATAGTAGAATAGACTCATCAAGAAATTCAACATTGAGTGATTGGTAACAAAGCTTCTACCAATTGATTAGGGATCAGTTTCCCCTTGATGGATTTTCATTCCACATACTCAATGTCAAACTCACTTGGGATCATAACCCATTGTATTAGTCTTCCTGTCAGAGCAACTTTGATGAGAAAATACTTTAATGGATCAAGTTTTGCAATCAGTCTGGTAGTGTGATCTAGCATGTAGTGTCTCAACTTTTGGAAAGTGAAAATAATTGCCAAGAAATATTTCTTAATGATATTGTAATTCATTTCATATGAGACCAATTTATGACTAATATAGTAAATAGAATGTTCCTTATTGTTGCAATATTCATGAGCAAGTAAGGTGCTTAGAGATGAGTCTTTTTTAGAGATGTACAAAATAACTGTCTTCTCATGGATGGGAGGCATCAATAGAAGTGGAATATTAGAAAAATATTGCTTGATATATGTTAATATTTGATCATATTCTATGTTCCATTTGTATTTCACACCCTTAAGAAAAGTCTTAGTGAAGGGTTGTGATTTGCCAGCTAAATGTGATATTATGAATAGCCTAAAGTCTTCCTTATAGCCCTCTCATTTGACTATTATTTTATGGTAGACATATCTCTGTTATAGCTTGAACCTTTTTAGGATCCAATTCTATGCCCTTTTTAGAAACAACATTCCCTAGCAACTTACGTGATGTGATGCAAGAGGTTTACTTCTTAGGATTCACCTTGAGACTAATTTTTTCCACATGATCTAAGATGGGTCCAAGAACTTGTAGATGAGTAATTCTCTACATTCTCTTAGCTAGAGTATCATCAAAATAGTCTTTCTTTTTTTGCATCATATCATGGAATATTTTTGTGACTACATGTTGCTATGTTGCACCAACATTATTTAAGACATATGGAATTACATTCTAGTAAAAGATCTCCCATGCATAGGTGAAGACAATCTTTTCTTGGTCCTCAAGTGTGATCATTATTTTGTCATAGCTAGAGAAATTTTTCATTAGTGAGTACATTTCATACCCATCCATCATGTTGACTATCATATCAATGTTAGGAAACTAAAAATCATCCTTAGGAAATGCTCTGTTGTGATCCCAGAAATCCATGCAAACTGTGATAGACTTTTCATGTTTTGAGACTAGAATTATATTTTACATCCATTTGGCATAATCAATTTCTTGACTAAATCTATATTTCAATATTTTTTCCAATTCAACTTTGACAAGACATGGCACATGAGGGTGCATATTTTGGAGTTTTTTTTTAACAAGTTTCAGCCCTAGTGCAATGCAAAAATGATGCATAATGACATCACGATATAAACCTTGCATATCTAAGCGTGTCCATGCAAAGTTGATCTTCTTTTCCTAGAAAAAAAAAGAAAATTCTTCATTTTACTCAACATATAATTATTGCTCAAGATTTATTCTATAAGGATGTTCCTCAATACCAAGATTGACTAGTTGTGTTGGTTCTATTAGCACTAACGATCATTTATGAAAGTGACTCACAAGTGCATTAAACATCCCATCCTAGATCCAATGAGTGCTAAGTGTCCCATTCATTCTCATGAGATATGGATTCATGTTTAATCACTACTCATGAAAAGTGGGTTAAAGAGTTTGACTCAAAATCACATAGTTAAATCTTGATAGCAATATCACAATTAGACTTACCGTGGAAATTATCTCCTACTTATCAATTGATGAGCTTAAGGGGCTTTCTAATGAATGGTTCATAAGTAACAACACTTGGTGAAGTTTTTTCAAAGGGGGTTTCAACCTTTGGGTTTAACCATTGAGGAAACTCCATAGTTAAGCACACTCAGCCTGGAGTAGTACTGGGATGGGTGATCTCCCAAGAAGTCTTGGTGCTTCACCCTTGTGAGCATCACCTAGACCCAATGAGTGCTAAGTGTTCAATTTATTCTCATGAGAGATGGATTCATGTTGAATCATTACTCATGAAACATTGCTCAATGATTTTGACTCAAAATCACACAGTTAAATCTTGATAGCAATATCACAATTAGACTTACTGTGGAAATTATCTCCTTCTTATCAATTGATGAGCTTAAGGGGATTTCTAATGAATGGTTAATAAGGCACAAAACTTGGTGAAGGTTTTGCAAATGGGGTTGCAAGCTTTGGGTTTAACCATGGAGGAAACTCCATAGTTAAGTGCGCTCAAGCTGGAGTAGTACTAGGATGGGTGATCTCCCAGGAAGTCCTAGTGCTTCACCCCTATGAGCATCACCTAGACCCAATGAGTGCCAAGTGTTCCATTTATTCTCATGAGCTTTTGATTCATGTTTAATCACTACTAATGAAACATTGTTCAATGAGTTTGACTCAAAATCACACAGTTAAATCCTGATACTAATATCACAATTTGACTTGCTATAGAAATTATCCTACTTATCAATTGATGAGCTTAAGGGGCTATCTAATGAATGGTTCATAAGGAACAACACTTGGTGTAGGTTTTTCAAATGGGGTTTCAAGATTTGGGTTTAACCATGGAGGAAACTCCGTAGTTAAGCGTGCTTAGGTTGGAGTAGTACTGGGATGGGTAACCTCCTAGGAAGTCTCGGTGCTTCACCCCTGTGAGCATCACCTAGATCCAATGAGTGCTAAGTGTTCCATTTATTATCATAAGAGATGGATTCATGTTGAATCACTACTCATGAAATGTGGTTCAATCAGTTTGACTCAAAATCACATAGTTAAATCCTAATAGCAAATCACAAAAAGATCACTTGTTACTAAATATGACCATTAGATGAACGAGTAGAAGAAATTCATTATACATAAGTAGAGGTGTGTAAGGTATGAGGTTACCATTAGGAGCTCAACATTATTGATGCAAAAAATCCTAAAAATAAACCAATTAGTGGGATACATGCTAATCCATTCAAAATCCATGAAATAAATTTCATTCTTAGACATCTCATGAGGCAAAACAAAACTCTTTCCAACACTAGGTTACAATACTTCACCATTTACATGGTCTAACTTCTATACCTGAGTACATTATTCATAAATTTCAATCTTGAAACTTTATTTCAAAACCATTTGGATTATTTTTTTCTAATTAAACCTTTTAAAACATATCAAAAGCTGATCCAAAAATAATAATGTAATACAATTTATTGTGTCTGCAATTAGACCCATTTTCTCTATCATAAACAAAAAGGAAAACCAGTAACCCTTCCTATGACATCTAATAATTTCCTCAAAATTACTCCAAATGAATTCAAACCAATTTCACATTTATCCTATATAAATCTAGTTTCATACTCTATAATCCATTAATTTATATGATACATAAATCATTGCATAAGCATAAATCTTTTCTCACAACACCATTGAAGGCACTTAAAAACAAGGTTTCACTCAAATATTCATAACTTCTATAAATATGCATAAAAATGTCTCAAATAACAAGGGAATGTAATTTAATTCACATTTATTTCCAATGAATCAATTTAGAGTTCTTTAACCATCCATATGTGTCCATACTAAATGCTGCAACATGATTGTTTGCAAGAGTTCTCAAATATGAAAACAATAACTTTCACCAAAATGATCATAACATCTTCAAAACTTAATAAAATTTCTCCAAAACAAAAAGATAAAGAATAATATTCATCCTAATATTGAAGTGTCTAGAATTTTCATGGTTTCTTGGTTGTAAATCTCTATACAATACCTAGAAAGAACACAAAAAAAATTAACACCAATCAAAAAAACAAGTTCTTAAGAAACCAATTGATTCAAAATAATTTCTTCTTCTCATTCATTTATCTCTATTTTTAATGACCAATAAAATAATATTATAGTGTTTTTGGTGGTTTACAACTTCCCAACCACCTTTTAAACCAAGCCATTACATTCTTTTAACCCTTTCAGATTTTTTACAACATTTTATGCACTTATACATTTTTGCATTACAAATTTCATATAAACCCAACCTAGATCAAAATTATGACTCAAATGACTTTATATGGATACTAATAGATCCATTAACCTATTAAATAAACATTTTTACATTATTGATCAATTAAGACCTTCTTTTACAATTTTGACAACTTATTACAAATGGTTTCTCTAGCTTTTATATCTTGACTCAAAAGACCCAAAAATATAATAAATGGATCACATTAATTCAACATATGACTTATAGAATCTACAACTCCTTGTTCTCTTGGAATTTAGGTTCCTCTGCACCATACTTTCAACCTTGAAAAGTTTCCATGTTCCTTGGAAACATGGAATCAATAACTTGCAAGAAAAAAAAGATTAGACCAAAAATCAACATCTTTGCCTTCATTTTTCTTTTCCTCTTCATGCCTTTATCATCATCATATTTTCCTTTAAGGACATAGGACTACCCTCAAAATCACCTTCTCAAATACTCCTATCAGTGGAGCATTAATGGTTGCAACTTCCATGGTGTCTTATCAATCAAAGATCTACCTTTACCATGCTTCTTTAAACTCACCAAAACCAATTCTCCATGTGCCTCACCTAAGAGTCTCCTCTTTGCCTCTCTCCCTAGTCTCTTAAATTCCACTTGGACCTTCCCATGGCCCTTGATAGAATGTACATATCTATCTACATACCATCTCTATTTTTAGAAATATGGATGAACATGTGCAACAAAAATCTCATCAACAAATCAAAACCAAATCTTTAATGTCCTAGTGTGGATTGCCTCCTTCAATGCTCTATTGACACACTCAAGATCTTCAAGCTCTAATACCAATCTAATTCAGAGCATCCTACAAATAAACCAATTAGTGTGATACATACTGATCCATTCAAAATCTATGAAATAAATTTCATTCTCAGACATCTCATTAGGTAAAACAAAACTCTTTCCAACACTAGTTTACAATACTTCATCATTCACATGGTATAATTTCTATACCTGAGTACATTATTCATAACTTTCAATCTTGACATTTTCTTTTAAAACCCTTTGGATGCTTTGTTCCAAACTATCTAGCTTAGAAAAAAAATAAAATTCAATACAATTTATTGTGTCTAAACTTAGACTCATTTTCTCTATCATAAATTATAAGTAAAACTAGTAACCCTGCCTATGACATTTGATAACTTCCTCAAAATGACTCCAAATAAAATCAAACCAATTTTAGATTGATCCTATATAAATATAGTTTCATAATTTTTAAGCTATTAATTTATCCAATAAATAAATAATTGTATAAGCATAAATCTTTGCCTGCAACACCATTGAAGGCATTTAAAAATAAGGTTTCACTCAAATCTTCATAATTTTCACAAATTTGCATAAAAAAATCTCAAATAAAAAGAGAATGGAAGAAAATTCACATTTATTTCCTATGAATCCATTTATATTTCTTTTATCATCCATATGTGTCCATACCAAATGCTACAACATGACTATTTGCAGGAGTTCTTAAATTTTAAAAAATGTAACTTTCACCAAAATGATCATAAAATCTTCAAAACTTAATAAAATTTATCCAAACCAAAAATATAAAGAATATTATTCATCCTAATATTCAAGTGTATAGAATATACATGGGTTACAACATTTAAATGTTAGTACAATACCTAGAACCAAAACAAAAATAGTTAACACCAATCAAAATGGCAAGTTCTTAAGAAACCAATTGATTGAAAATGATCTCTTCTTCTTCTCATTCACTCATTTCTATTTGGAATGACCAATAAAATTATTTTATATTGGTTTTGGTTGCTTACAACTTCCCAACCACCTTTTAAACCAACCCATTACATTCTTTTAACCCTTTTGCATTTTGAAAACATTTCATGCACTTTATGCATTTTTGCATTATAGCTTTCGTATAAAGTCAACCTAGAACAAAATTATGAATCAAATGACTTTAGATGGACATCAATAGATCCATTAACCTATTAAATAAAATATTTGACATTATTGATCATATTAAGATCTCCTTTTACAATTTTGACAACTTATTACAAATGGTTTCTCTAGCCTTGATATCTTGGCTCAAAAGACTCAAATATATAATAAATGGATCACGTTAATTCAATATATGACTGATGTAGGAGTATCCTAGGTGTAAGACCAATATTGCATCACCCAAAAATATTTTATTTTTAGTATTTTCTATTTTAATAAGGGCTAGTAGACATGGTGGTTACTATTCATGAGAACTTTCTATTTTTAGTAAGTTTATCATATGATCTTAGAATATTCTCATTTTCTATAGGAAGGTTAATTTTAGAGTTGTAAGCCTACCATAAAAATTCTTGTTTCTGAAGCATAAGTATTAGAGAAGTTATTGTGAATTTTTGGTAGAAAAATTTGTAGAAAAATCTGCAGGCTCACTGATGGAGGCCTTAGAGTGCCTGGATGAGGTCTAAAGATTTGATGGAAGGGTGCTAGCATAGTTTTGAGCATGTAGATGAAGTGCTAGCATTTCGAAAAAGTTCTTATAATAGCCAATTATAGAAACAATTTGTGAGTTATGGTCTTTCAAATTTGGGCTACCCAAAATATCTAAAATAATTGTCAAAGATGTATTTGGTTGACTCTATATGTATCGCTAGGGTTTGTCAACCCTGGGTATTAAGTTTCAATGTCTAGAACCTTCCTGAGTAGCATAAAATTTCCTATTTAAGAAAGACCTAAACATTTTCAAGGATAGCTATGGGTGGTAGTTCACAACTTAGTCTTGTAGATTACTATAATAAAGAAACCCATATGGGTTAGAATATTGTACTTATGAATTCTATAATTTCATATTTGTAGCACAAATAAGAAGTCCATATTTTGTTCTTACATTTGCTAGTGTTCCTTTGTTTCTATTATGAATTTATGATTTTAAGGGGAGCACCCTTTATCAAGTGGTATCAAAGCTAGAGTTCTTGAGTGTGTGGATAGATCATCAACTAAGGCAATTCACACCAAGACCACAGTTTTGGTTAAGCATGTAGATAAATTGTCGATTGTGAGGCAGTTTGAACTAGGGTTTTAGCAGAAGCACAAAAATGCCTCCACAAAGAGAGTGTGGTGGAAGAGCTATACGTGTTGCACTTGAGGGTTTCCAATCCCTCCAAGGAAAAATGCAAGCATTGGAAGAACAAATGCATAGAGGAATAAATCTTCTCATAAGAGATGAAAGCAAGGATGAGGACAAAGTAGACAAAAATACCAAAGTAGAGGCAATTCTAAACCCAAAGGAAGAAAGGCTCTTTAGGGCCATCTCCAATTTTGGAAAAAGATCTAGGTTTGAGGTTCCCACATTTTTGGGAAATCTTAACCTAGAGGAGTTGATCAATTGGATCAATGGATTAGAGGAGTACTTTGAGTATGAATATATTGATGATCCTAATAGGGTCAAGTTTGCAAAGGCAAAATTAAAGTGATATTCAAAGATTTGGTAGTAGGAGGTTTGGGTGGAATGAAATAGAAAGAGAAAGGAAAAAATCACTAGATGGGAGCAAATGATAGCTAAATTGACGTGACAATTCACTCATGTGGATTATAAGCTTGATCTATTAAAGAAGATGCAAGGGTTGAAGAAAGTGAGAAAATACGTTCAAGAGTATACTAAAGAGTTCTACCAAGTTCTCATTAGAAGTAGTCATGCAAAAACTGATAAGGAGAAAGTGGCATATTATCTTTATGGGTTGAGACCAAGAATTCAAGATGAGTAGTCTAGTTTGAATGAATAGTATTGAGGAGGCATACCATTTTTTCATAAAAGTTGAAGAGAAACTAAGCAAGAAGTTTGAGAACAAGAATAGTAGAAGAGGTTGCAATGGAAGATCTAGTAGATGATCTTATGGAGGCTATAATGATGATCAGAAGAACAAGGATGAGGCTAGAAGTAGCAATTAAAACCAAAGGAGAAACAATTCCAGTCATTTACATGATCAAAATAATAGACATCAAAGAGGAAGAGGTAGAGGACAAGGATCTAGAAGAGGAGGCTTCTATGGGAAATGTTTTCAATCTGAAGAAGAAGGGCATAGAGCATTTGAATGTACCCAACACCAAGGAAGGATAGACCTAAGAATAGAAGTCCAAGCCATAGTTACACATTTTGATGAAGATGCTAGATCATCACATTCTAAAGATGTTGAAAGAGGAGAAGTCCTAGCTAATAGAAGAGTCCTATTGAGTGGTGAGAATGAACTTGATCAAAGAAGAAGTTTTTTTCTCACAAGGTGCAGATGTGAAGATAACTATTGTGATGCAATCATTAATGGTGGAAGTACTAACAATCTAGTGCCAAGAATGATATTTACCAAGTTGAAGTTGAATAGATAGAAATACTAGCGTCCATACCATATTTATTGGGTGCAATATGACCACAAGGTCATGGTCAATGAGCTATGCTCAATGAAGTTCAAGATTCAAAGCTACCAGGATGAAGTACTTTTTGATATCATACCTATAGAAAAATGTCATATGTTTTTGGGTGGGTAGGTCATGGCAGTTTGATAGGCATGCTATGCATGATGGGCAAGCAAATACCTACACTCTAACCAAGGATGGAGTGAAACATAAGTTGAAGCCGTTGAAGGAGAAAGAAGAAAAGGTAAGTAGTGTTGCTAGAATATGTTTTGTTGATGGAAAATAATTTCTTAAAGGTATAAAGTATGAGCATATGTATTTTGCTATAATTCCAAAAGATAGTAAAGAAGAAGTAGCAGAGGTACCTATAGAAGTTCTAGATATGTTGGGAGAATTTTCTAATATTGTATTAGATAATGTACTAGATGGATTTCTACCAATGAAGATGATCAATCACCAGATGAATTTGGTTCTAGGAGCTAGTTTTCCAAACAAGGAAATGGATAGAATAACACAAGTAGAAAGTGAAGAGTTGAATAAGCAAGTTCATGAATTGTTGCAAAAAAGGTTGATTTGAGAGAGTCTGAGTCCATGTGTTGTACCAATCATATTAGCACCAAAGAAGAATAGGGAATGGAGGATGTGCATAGATTCTCATGCTATCAACAAAATCACAAAAAAGTATGGATTTCCATTGCCAAGGATAGATGATATTATGGACTATTTGAGTGGAGCTAAGTATTTCACAAAGAGAGATATGAAGAGTGGATACCATCAACTTCATATTAGAGAAGGTGTTGTGTGGAGTATTTCTTTCAGGACCAAAGAAGGACTGTATAATTGGTTAGTCATGTCTTTGGGCTAACCAATACTCTGAGCACTTTCATGAGGCTCATGAATGAGGAACTAAAGGAATTTTTGCGTAAGTTTTTCATTGTTTACCTAGATGATATTTTGATCTTTAGTAAGACATTGAAGGAGCACTTGATCCATATTCACATGGTGTTTGATAAGTTGAGGGAAGAAAAGTTGTTAAATAAACTTGAAGAAGTGTGGTTTTGTAAAGGAGTTGGTGTACTTGGAATTTGTAGTCTCAGTAGAAGGGTTGAAAATGAACCCAGAGAAAGTGAAGGCTATCCTTGAATGGCCTACTCAAAGAGTGCAATAGAGGTAAGATCTTTTCATAAATTGGCGGGTTTTTATAGAAAGTTCATAAGAGGTTTTAGTAGTATTTGTGGACCCCTAATTGTAACAATGAGAGGGGACAAGAAAAAATTTAAGTGGACAATAGAAGCAGATAAGAGTTTTAATTTGTTGAAACAGAAAGTTACTAAGCAACCTATTTTAGCACTTCTAGATTTTAACAAGGTGTTTCAAGTAGATGATGATGCTAGTGGTACTACAATAGGAGCTATTATGAGCTAAGAAGGTAGACTTGTTCCTTATTTTAGTGATAAATTGAATGATACAAAAAGAAAATATTTTTTTTATGATCAAGAATTTTATGCTATAGTTCAAGCATTAAAGAACTGGAGACACTATCTTCTTCCTAATGAGTTTTTTGTATATACCGATCATCAAGCTTTGCAATATTTGAATAGTCAAGGAAAATTAATTCAAAGGCATTTGAAGTGGGTTGAGTTTTTGCAGAGTTAGACATTTGTTTTGAAACATAGGATTTTGAAGTCTAACAAATTTGTAGATGCTCTTAGTAGAAGATAACTTTTACTAACATAAATGCAAATAGAGGTGTTTGGGTTCAAGGAACTTAGTACTTTGTATCTAGAAGATCCCAATTTTGGTGACACATGAAAGGCTTGTACAAAACCTGTTACACTTGATAAGATAAAGTGGTTGGATTTCATGATCCAAGATAGTATGTTGTTCAAAGGAAGCTAGTTGTACATTCCAAGAAGTTCAATGTGAGAGAATCTCATCAAAGAGAAGCATAGTGGAGGATTGGCAAGACATTTCGGTAGAGATAAGACCGTTGCTTTGGTTGCTGACAATTATTACTAGCCACAATTGTAGCAAGATGTGAAGAAGTTTGTATAGATTTGTAGAGCATGTTAGATGGCAAAAGGAGTGAAGCATAATATAGGGTTGTATCAGCCATTATGTGTACTAGATAAGCCATGGGAGGATGTTAGCATGGATTTTTTTCTTGGATTATCGAAGACACAATACAGGCATGATTCTATTTTTGTGGTGGTTGACAGGTTTTCAAAGATGGCACATTTTATTCCTTGCAAGAAGACTAGTGATGTTATTAATGTGGCAAAGTTATTTTTTAGAGAAGTGGTGAGATTACATGGTCTACCAAAGAGTATACTTTTAGATCAAGATACAATTTTTTTTGGCTATTTTTAGCATACATTGTGAAAGAAACTGAAGACAAATTTGAAGTTCAGTTCATCACATCATGCATAGATTGATGGACAAACAAAAGTTGTGAATCATAGCTTGGGAAACTTGTTGAGATGCTTAGTTGAAGATAAATGAAAATGATGGGATATGGTTTTACCACAAGAAAAAATTGCATATAATAGTTCTATCAATAGGATTACTAGTTAATCACCATTCCATATTGTATATGGGAGCAGTCCCAAAAATGCTTATGAATTGAGGCAGTTGGATAAAGGAGAGATAAGTTGTGCTAAAGTAGAAGAAATTGCTGAACATTTGAAGAAAATCCATGAGGAGGCACGAAAGCACATTATAAAGATAAATACACAGTACAAGGTTAAGATAGATGTGAAAAGGAGGTACAATAAATTTTAGATTAGAGATGAAGTCATGCTTCATTTGAGAAAGGAGCGATTTCTAGTGGGTACATATAATAAGCTAAAGATAAAGAAGTTTGGACTATGCAAAATAATGGAAAGGCATGATTCTAGAAATGCTTATGAAGAGGAGTTGTCCACTGAATTGAATATTTCACTAGTATTTAATATTTTAGATTTGACACAGTATTATGAAGGAGGTGATGGAGATGAAGTTACAAAAGCGCAGTGGAGTATTCTAGCAACTAATTTAGCTAAAAAGGAGATACTTGATAGGAATATTGGAAAAAGTACAAGGAACAAAATTTATGAAAAATACTTGGTCAAATGGAAAGGGAGGCTAGTAGAGGATTCATTATGGCTAGCAAGGGAGGAGGTTAACCATCTTGGTTTTTCTCTAAACACTTGAGATGTGATGGAGTCACTTCTCAAATTAACCTAGGTGTTTGATGTAGGAGCATCCTAAGTGTAAGAGCAATCTTGCATCACCCAAAAATATTTTATTTTCAGTCTTTTCTATTTTAATAAGGACTAGTAGATAGGGTGGTTACTATTTATTAGAACTTGTTATTTTTAGTAAGTTTGTCATATGATCTTAGAATGTTCTCATTTTCTACAGGAAGTTTCATTTTAGAATTTTAAGCCTACCATAAAAATCTTATTTCTCAGGCATAAGTATCAAAGAAGTTATTGCAGATTTTTGGTGGAAAAAATTGCAAAAAATCTTCAGGCTCATCGATGGAGGCCTTAGAGTGAGGGCACTAGTGTGGTTACGAGCCTATATATCAAGAGCTAGCATTTCCAAAAAGTGGTTATAATAGCCAATCAGAGCAATGGTTCATGAGTTATGGTCTTTCAAAGTTGAGCTACCTAAAATATCTAAAATAATTGTCAAAGATGTATTTGGATCACTCTATATGTATTGTTAGGGTTTGTTGGCCTTAGGTATTAAGTTTCAATGTCTAGAACCTTCTCGAGCGGCATTAAATTGTCTATTTAAGAAAGGCCCAAATATTGTCTAGGACAACTATAGGTGGTAGTTTGTAGCTTTTTCCTTTAGATTACTATAATGAAGGCACCCATGTGGGTTAACATATTGTACTTATGAATTCTATAATTTTACATTCGTGGCACAAATAAGAAGTCTATATTTTATTCTCATATTTATTGTTGTTCCTTTGTTTCTATTATGATTTTATGGTTTTAAGGGGAGCACCCTTGATCAATGACTTTGAAACACTAAACCTTCATGTTCTCTTGAAATTTAGGTTCCTCTGCACCAATGACTTTTCAGCTAGATCTATAAATAGATGCATCATTTAGAAAATATCGCTTCTACAATCTTGAGATGCAAAGAGGTTTTGTTTGTAAAACCCTAGCTGCCATAACAACATTCTTTGTGTGATTTTGAGCAAGAGGTTAGAAGTCAACTCACAACCCTAGAATCAATCCAAAGTAGTAGATTGTATGAAAGAGGACCATTTTAGAGCTCAATCTTATAATGGCACAATATGATGGTCTATTTGAGATTAAATTGGTCAATAAATAGGAAAAAGAGTCATTTGTATATGAATTAATCTTGAAAATTTCCAATGAAAAGGATATCAAAGGATCCATATCATGTCCCAAGCAATGTGTTTCTAATCAAAGATATTGGTGACTATCTCAAAGTGAAGATCATAGAGCTTGGTGACACAAATATTAGTAACAATGTATGAGAAGTTCCTTGAGAATGATTTTTAGAAATTAGGTTTGAAAGACATGGAGGAAATAGTCCTTTTCCATGTAGTAGATATCCCTAATTTCTTCAAGGATAAATGAGTAAGATTTGTTCTTAGCAGGGTGCATAATGACTATATATGGCTTGATAATCCTTACAAGATCATGATGGAAGTAATCAAAAGAGTTATAGAGTTCAACTAGGTTAGAGAAGAGATGACCACCTATAATAACAACCCAAATTTATTGTCAAAGTTATTTGGATGCCATCATGATGGTAGAATATGTTCACTGAAAGAACTAACAAGAAAGTGAAGTTTATAGAAAGGGTACTTGCACATATACTTTATCAACCAAGCCAAATAAATAAGGAGCCTAATGGAGTGGTGTATGGAGTACACCAAAACTTAATAGAGAAAACCCAACTTAACATAAGTAGGTGGACAATTGTTAGAAAATGTGAAGAAAATTGAGAAGGATAATAGAGCACATATAGTCAAGTTTGGTACAATACTAGTGAGAATGTTCTTCTATTTCAAGGAAGAATACCATGGATACAAGAACTTTTAGTGGATGTATAAGAGGTACATTATAGTTCAAATATAATCAAATATGTACAATAAGGAAGGGAGCAATTCTCTATACAAACTTCATAAGTATTTTAAGAAAATTTCAAGTAGACATGCTAGGAAGAAGAAGTATATCTATAAATTAGATTAATGATAATAGAAAAAATATTTATTTTATCAAGCATAGATAGGTGCATAGACTAGGTGGTCAAACTATAAAATCATTGGTTGACATAATTTCCCTATGAGGTTGAGGAAAACTTAGCTAAAAACCTCATTGATCAATTATTGTCTTTCCCTCTTGACAAAGAGAAATAGAGGTTCGATACAGATGAAGAGAAGAGAAAAGAGATGAAAAAACAACTGAAAGAAGTCTCAAACAAGATGAAGTGGGAGAAAATGAAGAGTATGGGATGAGATGTGGAATATGATAAAGAAGAGGCCACCCATGGAAGTGAAGAGATTCATCAATTAGACACCAAATATGACTCTTTATGTGAGCCTAAATTGAAAGGGGAAGAAGAAACATTAACAAAGAAGAATCCTTCTATTTCAAAGTCTCCAATAGTGAAGACCTACAAGTGAAAGGAAACATAAAGAGTAAGAGGAAACCTCCCATCTAGTTAGAGGAAGAAGAATCTGAAGAAGAAGAAGAGGCTAATATAGAAAGTCTCAAATCTCCTAAACAAAGTAAGAAGATTTCACTTAAAAACATTATTGAAGATACTAAAAATAATAGAATTTATAATACTTTAAAAAAATAGATCTATAATGTCTAATCAAATTAATAGACATAAAATTGTGAAAGTTGTACTTATGATTTTGAAAATATTCAATGAAAAAGCTACCAAAATAGGGTCATAGGTTCCAAGTGAACTATTTTTGACAATGAATAAAATGTGATCCATGTCCATTCTAGAATGGAAGAACATGCTAAATGATGTTATAGCTAAGCTTCAAATCGATCTAGGAAAAAAGGGTATAATAAAGCTAATGGAATTAAGTAGGAAAAAAATTAATCCACAAGAGTACATAACTTTGATAACTATAGGTCTAAAAAGGGAAGCCTTTCAATATGCAAGGAAATTTTAATCTTGATTGTATTAATAGGAGAATCATAGCTTCAAAAAGAAGCAAGGGAAAGGCTAAGAACCAAAGGAGTATTAGAAACAATAGTCCACCAAGGTCGATGAGGGAGGGGATGTGAATCTATTATCCAATAATTAAAATATTCATCAACCTTAAAAAAAATATAATCCATTCAACCAAAGTAAACATCAACCATAATAAGATGTACATATGCAATTACATGAGATATGTTAACTAGGAAAACCCTTGATGAGAGGAAAAACCCTAGTGGGAATGATGCCCACAAGATGATGTACTAATATAAATATTCCTTGTTAGAAGATGGACCCTATTAGGAGTCTATTACAACATTTAGTACATAAGAGTTCCTATTAGGAGACTTTGAATCCTTGTTAGAAGATTCCAACCCTATTAGGAGTTGTAGAAGATAGAAGGACCCACTATCCAAATGGCTCATGGGGAAAGACCACTGAATTCATTGTCCAATTGATGTCTCAAGTATTCCTTGTCGAATGATTTTGTGTAATATACTTTAAACTTCTTTCCTCTATCCTGTCAACCAGACCAATCACGATTAGACCTTGTATACCAAGTCACGAACTTTGGATCCAAATATTAAACCTCAAATCATGCAATAAAACCTTAGCAATGAGGTTTCCTTCACTTTTTCTCAGCTCTACTTAACTTTGCATTCTACTCTTATGCTGCTTACAATCATTCACATTCTTCCATACATACTTCATACATGATAAAGGAAAATGTCCTTCCTTTATACCAAATCCTTAAAATAATTCCCTGAGTCATCTTTTACACCTTCTCAATTAATTATTATAGGACCACATTAAGAACACATTATACTTAGTGATAACATTAATCTTCCTTCTTACAACTTGAATAACTTTATGTACATGTAAAATTATGATGAGTGATCCTAACCACATCACCACCACCATGTCTTCTTCTCATCCTCAACCTCAATTCTTAGAATAATCATTATGCTAAGAGATATAACAAGTTTACCAAAACATGCCTCTATAAACTCTATCTTAGAATAATTATCACCAAAACTTCCATAACTTCTTCCACACTCAATATTTATTCACCTAATGTTAACTGTATATACTAGATACTCAAAAGTATCTCCCATAACCTTGGATAGTAAAAATACTCAACTAGTTGTCTGTACCAACTTGATATTTTTGATGTTCTTCTATCAGATACCATAGAAAACTGTTATGTTGACATCAATGACAAACTTAGTCATGAATGTAACATATCATCATCTTCAATATTCCCTTATAGGAATACCATCAAAATTCATGCTTCCAACAATCTCCCTCTTTGGTATTGATGACAACATAGATGAAAAACATCTAGTTCCAAGAATACCAACTTCAAAAGATTGTTAATCTTCCTTTTCAAATCCTTTTCATCGATCATTTTCAAATCCTCTTCATCAATCACTCTCCCCCATTGATATACCTCAATGTGTTTCACATCAAATTGTCTTTTCATGTTGTACTTCTTTTGAACATGATGTAATTGTTCTAAATTTATTTTCATGATGTACTTCTCCCCATTAACATCAATGTCAAAGGTTTCAACAACTATCAAACTCTACAACAACTAATTCTTACTAGCTCAAGTTTCCAGTGACACTATTCAGAAAGAATATCCAACAAGAGTCCTAGATAACTCTATCCATTATAGATACTCCCCCATATAAGAAACATCAACAATTAGTCTAGAAAAACAATGGTTCTCTATTACACTCGATTGATGCATTCTTGCATCTTCTACTCTAATGTAGGAAGGGGCATAGCCCCTAGCATACCTCACAAATACACAAAAGTTTGTTTGTGAAGAGACTTAGTCAAAATATCTGCAATCTTCTCTTTAGTGGTCACATACTCCAATCTAATTTCTTTTTCTAAAACTTTCTCTCCCAATATGTGATACTTGATAGAAATTTTCTTGGTCTTAGAATGCAACATTGGATTCTTAGACATATTTACTATGCTTGTGTTCTCACAATGTATGACAATAGGGTCACTGAATTCTATCCTTATATCCTTCAGCATCCTCTTCATCCAAATGACTTGATTACAATTTTTTGTTGCTGCAACATATTATACTTCTATCATACTTTGTGAGGTAAAATCATACTTCTTGCTTAGCCAAGAAACTAATCTTCCTCCAAGAAAGAAGGCTCCACCACTAGTGCTCTTTTTGTCATCCACATTGTCTGCCCAATCAACATCAGTATAAGTGCATAAAGTGAAATCATTAGACTTATCATACCACAATCTAAACTCAAGTGTTCCTATTAGGTATCTAAATATCCTTTTGACTACTACATAAAGTGCTTTTATGGGATTATCGTGGAATCTTGCAACAATTCCAATTGCATATGTTATATTCGACCTTGTGTGAGTTGAATATTTCAAACCTCCAATCATAGATCTATACTTCTTCTGCTCAATAGTATGTGTCTCATCCTTTGTAGATAACTTGTGTCTAGTTATCATAGGTGTTCCAATGTGTTTACATGTTTCCAAACCAAACCTTTCAAGTAAATCTTTCAAATACTTAGTTTGAGAAATCAAGATTCCTTCTTTATCCTATATAATCTCTAATCTTAAAAAATATTTCATTTCTCCTATCATACTCATTTCAAATCGCTTCTTCATTTCTTGTGCAAACTTTTCACTTTCATCATCATTTCCTCCAAATATGATATCATCAAAAAATATTACCAAAATCATTAATCCATCATCAATTTCTTTCCAATAGATATTATTATCTATCATACCTTTTCTATATCCAAGCTTTGTTAAATGTTTGTCTAACCTTGCATACTAAGTTTTGGGTGCTTGCTTTAAGCCATACAATGTTTTCTTCAATCTTCATATTATGTCCTTGTCATTTTTTAAAGGACAAGCTTTAAGTTTTTCAATGTATACCTCTTCTTCAAGTTCTCCATTTAGAAATGTTGACTCGAACTCCATCTAATATACTTTGAATTTCTTATATGTTGCATATGCTAAGAATAACCTTATTGCTTTAGTTCTTGCCATAGGAGCATAGGTTTCATCATAATCTATTCCTTCTTTCTATGGGTAACCTTTACATACCAATATTTCTTTTTTTCTTACAACTTCACCAAGTTCATTCATCTTATTCTTGAATACCCATTTAGTTCCTATAACATTTTGGTTTGCTGGTCTAAGAACCAATTCCCATGTCATATTCTTTACTATCTAATCCAATTCTTCTTTCATAGCTTGATTTCAATAGTCATCTTTACATGCTTCATCCACATTCATAAATTTAATTTGAGCTATTAAACATAGTTCTTCATTGATTCTACTTCTTTTCATCACACCTTTATCTCTACTTTTGATGATCTGCTCGGTTGGATGATTCTTTGTCATATTCTTACTCAAAGTAGGAGTTTTGATATCAACTCTTGGGTTTGCTAAAGGTTCAAAGCTTTTTTCGTATCTTAGACCTCCTTCATTCTAAAATTCATTGTTAGTTTTAATGAATACTTCATCATTCCTTGGTTTAGTAATAGCATCATCATCTAAATTGTAGTAAGTTATTCTATCTTGGGTAAAAGTACAAAGTTGTGTCACTTTTCAAGCTGACTTATCAAATCGACTAAATTTGAATATTTCTATGTTTAAATATATATATTTTGAAATATATGATCTAGATAAACTCATTCTAGCTAAGTTATATACGGTCTCACACTTTTCCAATTGAAAATGTCTATTAAATGCATGTTTTATACTAGTTTGTGTCCAATTACTAAAAAATTAAAATTATTTCACCAAACTGACATTTGAATAACTCTTACTATTTTTATGAATTTTTTTTAATAACATATATACACCATTTTATAGAGATCAAAGTCAAGAATATTCTCATATAGATTTTATAGTATTTTAATTAGATATAGTATATTGTAATTAAAAATTTCTACAAGGACATATTTGAACACTAAGAAAGAAAAAAGTATTAAATCATATTAAAAAAAACATAAAAAATTATATAATGTTCTAGAGGAGAGACTCATCTTGTAGAATGTAGAATTTTTCTTCTAGTTAGAATAGATATGTTTTTAAAAATGTGGTGCAAGATGAAAACTATCGATTTCAAGTGAGTAGAAATTCAAAGCATTATAAAAGAGAAAATATAGGTCTAAAGCCAATTGATATTTTTTATTTTTGTAACTATATATGTTATCTATAACATAGTCTAAGATGAAAGAGAAATAAGTTTATTTCCATATAGTTTTGTGGTGGGAACTAGACCCCTAATTTTCAGTGTTTTCCAACAACTAAAATATTATCTATAAAAATTAGGAAAATATATCAATTCTCATTCCAAATAATTATTAAAAATTAAAAACCTAAAATTCATTCATTTCTACACATTTCATTAGTTTACATTAATTTCAAATTCTAAATAATAATATTAGTTTTGTATCATTGAAGGTGAATAGTTATACTTTTGTTAGCCTTTTCCTTTACAAAAGGGTGACACGGGTTTGTGCTTTTACCCTCTTGTATCCTGAATTCCTCATCAACTCTGACATTTGCACTTTCCATAATAGTCTTAGTTCTTATATTATAACATCTATAAGCCTTTTTTTTAATGAATAACCAAGAAACATACCTTCATCACTTCTAGCATCAAATTTATCAATATCATCATCTCTTTTAATATAACTCTTACTACCAAAAATTACGAAATACCTAACTTTAGGTGAGTAACCAAAGCATAGTTCATAAGGGGTCTTGTTTGTGTCTTTCCTAACTTTTACTTTTTTCATAGTGTAGACTGATGTATTCATAGCTTCTCTCCAAAAAATCTTGGATACATCATTGTCAGATAACATAGATCTTGATGCTTCTATTACTGGCCTATTTTTTCTCTCTACAATGTCATTTTGTTTAGGGGTTCTTAGAGCTAATAACTATGTTTTGATTCCATTAGCTTCACAAAAAGATGTTAAAATCATTTGAAGTAAACTCTCCTCCTCTATCTGATCTTAAACATTTAATTTTCATGCCTGATTAATTCTCAACTCTATTCTTGAATATCTTGAAGTTATCAAATGCCTCAAAATTTTATTGAAGAAATCCAACCCACATCATTCTATAAAAGTCATCAACTAAAATCTTGAAATACCTTTCACCATAGAATCCTTTAGTCTCTGTAGGACTAGTGAGATCTGTATGTACAATCTCTAATTTTGCTATAGTAGTAAACCTCTTGCAAGGAAAAGTTCTTTTATGCTTTGCCAAAACACACTCCTTGAAAATTGTGTTAGAAGGTTTTATAATCTTAGGAAAATCTCTTATTGCAAACATACTACTAGTCTTCACAATGTTGTCAAAGTTTATATGACAAAATCTCTTATGCCATAACCAATTGTCATCTACCTTTGCAACCAAACATGTTATTTTAGTAAGATTCAACTGAAATACATTACATCTAGATCTAGTTCATGTTTTGATTACCTTTCTATCTTTTCCTTTGATCATTCATGTCTTTTTTGTGAACTACAACTGATAACCTTTATCTACTAGTTGTCCAACATTTAGAAGATTGTGCTTCAAACCATCAAGAAAATATACACTAAGTATAACATGGAATGTTTCATCGTTTCCAACTCTGACAATGCCTCCATCCAAACTTTTGAAGTCAAAAAATTTGATCATATCACCAATAATATGATCTAAACAACCACTATCAATTATTCAATCAGATTTCTTTTCGACCTATGATATCAAAGCTACTTTCTTTAGACTTTCTTCTTTAATTTCTATAAATCCTACTTCATCATCACTAGCACTTACTACTTGTTCATTAGATTCATCTTCTTCATTTTCATATAGAAACTCTCTATATCTTCTAGGTTTGTAATTTCCTTTATCCTTTTTCTCTTTTTTTTAGGACAGGGTAAAAGCACAAACCTGTGTTACCTTTTATAAAGGAGAAGTGATATCAGAATTTAAAGTCTTCAACTTGAACAAAATAAAAGTGGCATTTGTGCTTAGAATTTGAAGATGATGTAAACCAATGAAATGTGTAAAATTGGATGAAGTTTATGTCTATAATTTGTTTTTAAAAAATTGAGTGAAAATTTTATTTATTTTTGAATTTTTAAAGTGTATTTTTTAATTTTTAAAAAATACTAAAAATATAGATTTTTTTCCCGTCAAACAAATATACGAAAATGTTCATATTTTGGTTTGATTTTGGAATATGTTAGGGTTAACATGTATACCTAGTGCACCAAAAAATAAAATTTGAAATTTGGCTAATATTTTTGAAGTTATAATTGGTCAAAGTCAAAGTTATCAGAAATTGACAGTTTTTTTCTCCCATCAATCTTTTTCCATCAAATCTATATATTTTTAAAAACAATTTATATATTCTTGAAGAAGACTCTCTCCTATAGTGTAGCATAAAAAAATTAAAAAAAAATTAACATGATTTACTATTTTTTTCTTATTTTTGAATAGACATCTTGCTAAATCTTAAGATACCTACTTGTAATATTTTCAAATTATAACATATTATTCATAATCAAAATTTAAAAAAAATTATATGATCATAATCGTGACTCTGAGAACTACAAAAGTATATTTTTAGTTTTAAAAAAAACTTCAATTTAGTAGGTCAAATTGGCCTTAAAAGTGAGATGTTTATAGAAGTTCTTATTTTTGCTTATTTTGCTGCCACATAGGATGCCACATAGACTATTTAAGTCGGAACCATTTCGGCTGGAACCTTTTTGGCCAAAACGGTTCTGGCCAAAACCCTTATCGACAGATTAAACCACCAGTGGTTAATGTCACTGTTTGATATAAAATTAAAAAAAAAATTCTTCTTTTAAAAATTAAATATATAGAACAACAAAAATTGGAAGAGGATTTTCAAAAGACAATTAATTTTGAAGCAATCTTCAACAATTATTCTGCAGATTTAATCAATATTGCAAAGGATCGAATATTTTGAAGGTTTTTTTTGTCTCGTCTACTTATTTTTATTTTTATGTATTTTATATTAAACCATTAGCTAATATTTAGTGAAATCTAAATTTATTTATTTTTGTTTCTATAGATTGAAATATTCAATGGGTAGTAAAAGGAAAAGATCAAGGAAATATGATAGAAAAAGAGATGACAAAATGAAAGGCCATACAAACCATGATCAAAACCAACCTACTAAAATTCTTGAACAGGATGAGATTTATGAAGAAAATGAAAATAATGAAGAGGAAGAAATTGGTTGTTCTATTGATAGAGACAAATTAGAAAGCATAAAAAATTTGATGGATTTGGATGAAGAACTACTTTTAAACCAAATTCCATCTAAAGATATGATAAATGATAACACTATCAGAAAGCATTATTAGAACATGTGGGATGAATATTTCAAGGATAAAAGTATATTTGGATAGGCACAATTATTTTTCAAGTTATTTAGGAGAAAAGATATGAGACCTATTTTGGAGTTGTTGAGTGTTGATAATAGGAAAAGTCATGTGCATAATATTAATAAAACAATAGTTGAAAACTTGCAAAATGCTTATAAAAAAATTGACAATACAACTCGAGGAGGTGATTTGAGTAATGCACGCAGAGCATTGATGACTACTATATCTAGTAAAAAATTGACACATAGAAAATAGGTACATGCAATTTTTGATGTACTACATATATCTAGAAGAACTGTCTAGAGATACATCAAGAGGAGAAATATGCTAGATGATAACATTGAGAATAACTAGGTGAATATTTGTAGAGTTCCTTGAAAAGATAGGATTTCTAAAGAAGTAAAAAGACAAGTTATTGAATTTTGGACCACACATTCTTGTGTTTCTTTCAATAGGCGTGATACTATACAAATTAAAGATCAAGAAACGTGAGCCAAAATTGAACATCCAAAACATTTCATAGATATAACTCAAAGTGAATTATTTCAAGTATTCAAACAAAAATTTTCAAATGTCAAAATATGTCAGAGAATGTTTGAGAGTTTACATCCTTCCTTGGTATGCATAAATAAGATGCATGAAACTTGTTGTTATAGAAATCATGTTGAATTTTGTCTATACTTGCAATTATTTAAAAAAGTTATGGCAGTACTTGATCCTTATTTGGTCATCCCTAGTAGTACAACACAATTTGTGAGGTCCATATTATGTGATAAATTAGAAGATTCAAATGAATTCAAAGTGCAATGCATCAAAAATCAGTGTGAAGATTGTGGAGATTTACGCAATTTTTTTGAAATTATGCAATTTGAGATTATTAATGAATCCACACTAGTTTCATGGATGAGATATGAATATGAGACATACCAAAATAATAGAGGAGATGAATCCAAAAAAATTGTATTGAAGGAGAGTGAATTGCATTATGATGAGTTCATGACCAAGTTTCATCCATTGATATATCCACATATCCAATATTGTCATGGTGCACAATGGCAAGCTAAATAGTTTCATGATTCCAAAAATTGTTTTCCACATAGTTGTATACTTTTAGTTGTAGATTTTTCTGAGAATTATACATTTGCACCTCATACAGAGCTCCAAGGCCAATATTATCATTCTAAAAAAGTTGCAATATTTGTGCAAGTGACCTATAGGCATGCACAATTTGAGGTGGATCAGATAGAAAGATTGGATGGAAATGAACGCATCATCATCAAAGAGGTTCATTTCTATATTAGTGATGATAGAGTTCATGATAGGAGTTATGTGGCTCATTGTTTTGCAATGTTCTCTAAAGATCTCAGAAATCGCGGAATAAATGTTTCAGAGCACTAGATTTGGTTTGATGGATGTGCAAGTTAGTATACACGAAATAGTTACATATTTATTTAACTTTATTTTATCTTATATTTATTTGGACATGTCTATTTCTATATGATATATGTACATGGATAATTGTCGATACTTATCATGTTTCATGTTCACAAGACAATTCAAATCTGCAAAAGCATTTAATTCGTTAGCAATGTAACATGCTAGAACCAATGTTAGGTTTTTATGGAATTTATTTGAAAGTGGACACAGAAAAGGGGAGCATGATGGAGCAGGAGCATGTATAAAACATGCGCTTCGACAACTTGAACTTGTAGGTAAATATATGCATTTTTTAAATGTGCATGTTTAATAATCTAGTAGCATATATTTTAAATTTTATATATACATGCATATTGTATGTACATATAGGGAATAGGATAGAGAGCGCAAATCAAATTGTTGAATGGTGCAAAGTTTATTTTGCTACTCGAGATACTGAATACAATAAGCATTACTTTTGGGAGGTCAAAGGTGAACTAAGTTATATTTATTTTTAATGTATTTTTCAAATCAAGTTGAGTTTTTAATTAAATATTTATTTTGAAAATGACAATTATTTTTTGTATTTTTAACATATATAGATCAATCTAATCCTTACAATTGTCAAACAATTCCTGTTATTAGAATATTACATCAAGTGATGACTATAGGAAACCATAAACCTCCAGTAATTAAAATAAGAGAGAAAACATGTTCTTGTGATGATTGCATTAAGGAAAATCTAGTGAGTGCATGTGAAAATATTGGGAATGGGTATGTTTCACATTGGGATTTGAAGGAGATAGTTAGAAAGCCTCCTTTTGAAGATGCTGACATTGACATTCATGATCCTATATATTCAATTGATTATGAGCGCATTTCTAATTTAGTTATGGTAGGTTTGTGTGCATATATACATATATATAAATTAATATACATGTATTTTTTTTAAAATTAATTTATATTTATCTATATTTTTATATACATGCAGGAGATATTTTTGTAGTTCAAGCCTTACCAAATAATGCAGAAAATGTGAACTATTATCTTTTAAGATGTAGAAAAGAAAAACACAAGTTGCTAGAAGGAACTATAGATGTTGATCAACAGTCATATCCAATTGGATCAGTTGTTATTGAAGGACCATATTATCAACAAACAAGGGTAATTGATAGTGGTATTGAATTTATTGAATGAAAGCCTGGAGAAAAGGTTTTACACTACAATAACTATGTTATAGCAACCAAATTACAATTTAAAGCAATACAAAGAAAAGGACATCATGGAAATCAAAAGTGGAAATTGCCTATTAAAGAACATGAAAAACTTCTAGAGATAATAAAAAGTAGAGAGGATCCTAACAATACATTGTTTGTGGAGCTCTAGTTTACATATGTACTTATTGTGGAGCTCTAGTTGAGCCATGCCTATATAGCTCTTATACTTTCATATTTAATATTGACAGGATATTTGTTTTATAAATTTTTGTACATTGGATCATTTATCTTGGATATGAAAAATTAGACATGTATTGTTATTTTTATTTAAATTCGACATGGATATCTCATTTAAGACCAGGTCTCTTAGGACCTCCCCTTAAGACAATATATTAGGACCTCCCCTTAAGACCACCTATTAGAACATCCCCTTAGTACCACCTTTTACCTAACCTCTCCTTAAGACAACCCCTTTAGTATTTGTATGTATTTATCTGTACATTGTTTATGTTTTCTTACATATGATTGTTAATGTTTTTATGTATTTATGTACATATAATCTTTATATGTTCTTATATGATAAATTCTTTATGTTTGTATATAATCATTATGTTCTTGCATGTATTACCTTTTACTAATTAAATATTGTAACATGCATTCTTTAGGTCATACTCTTTATATGTTCTTACATGTATATGTTATATGAACTATGTTACATATTACATACATTATATTTTATTAATTAAATGTTGTTAATTATAGTTAATTAAGAATGTATGTCATTAAATATATAGTTAATTATAGTTGGATTAAATATAGTTAATTAAGACATTAAATATAGTTAATTATAGTTAATTAAGGCATGTCATTAAATATAGTTAATACATGAGACATTAAGTATAGTTAGATTAAATATAGTTAATTATACAGTTAATTAAGACATGTCATTAAATATAGTTAATTATACTTAGATTAAATATATAGAACTTAATTATACTTATATTAAGACATGTCATTAAGTATAGTTAATTCAACTTAAATTAAGGCATTAAAAATAGTAACATGTATGTATAAACATGAATATTGAAAATATATACATATGTATATTAACTTTTATTAATTAAATGTTGTAGTTCATGCATTCTTTCTAGGTGATCATAGTCTTTATATGTTCTTATGTACATGTATATGTTAAATATTCTTATGTACATGGACCATTAAAATTATATAGTTAATTACACTTAGATTAAGGCATTAAGATGAATAACATATAGAAACATGTGCATAACACATACATAAGTTACATAAAATATTAAGACATCAAAAGATCAATAAGATAGATGTGTACATTAAAAGATCAATAACATACATGTACATATATCTAGAGAATATAATGTACCCATATCAAATGTATAAAAATAGATCATGTATCAAATGTCTAAAAATAACATATATAAAACATCAAAATATCCATATAAACATGTATCTGGAAATAACATATAAAACATCATTTAGTGTCCATGATATAAACATGTATCTTGAAATAACATATAAAACATCAAAGTGTCCATATAAACCATGTATCTGGAAATAACATATAAGACATCAAAGTGTCTAGATATAAAATGTATGTATATGGAAATAACGTATAAAACATCAAAGTGTCCATATAAATATGTATCTAGACATAAAATGTGTGTAATAAAATAAAATGTCACATATGATCTAATCAGCTACATCCCCCCTCCTGATCCTAGGCTTTGTCCCCAGAAGGGTCTATCAGCTGCATCTGAACCCTGTGTAAAATGATAACTTGAACCATTTAATTATGTGTACAGACAAATTATATCTATATATATATACATATATACATATATATGTATATATATATATACATATATATGTATATATATATATATACATATATATGTATATATGTATATATGTATATATATATATATATATACATATATACATATATATATATATGTATATATATATATATATACATATATATGTATATATATGTATATATATAAATTGTAACATACTTGGGACTCACAACGTGTAGGATCTGTCGGTGTCTACAGATTAGCAAAACATAACATACTATCACTCAAACCCTATAACACACATACAATCATACACATATACATAAATTTAAACATATATACATATTATTTACTATAATAAAATTAAATCTAAACATATAGAGATATTTACCATAGACATATGTAATGCTCTACCAATCTGACTAATATTTGAATCATGTAATGAAAAAATAGTATCAAAGTCCAAGTCAATAGTGCAGTCGTGATCTAAAAGCATGGAGGTAAATAGACCAAGCTATCTAGCACTAAGATCTTGATTGGGGGGGGGGGGGTGTTGTAGGGTCCTAAGTAGTTAGGGTTGGTGCTGTAACCTGGGCCTGTGTAGCAGCAGGAGCAGTAGAAGGTGCAAGAATGTCCTCCTGCCTCTATGAATCCTTTGGGATTGTTGTACGTGACAAAATATGACTAATCTGAGAGCTCATGTCATGAAGTGGAATCCCTGAGAGTGTAGATAATGCTCGATATGCATCTAAAAGACCAGATGCTAAACATGATGAAAAATGATGCAATGCATCCACCTCTAAGACTGCATAAATGTCTACAGGAGAAGGTATGTTTGCAACTCCATAATCATCATCAATAGGTGTGCTAGTTGATGTAGCTGTGAGAGTGGTACCTCAAGACTGTAGCATATATCTACCACATCAATCAGAATAAATCTCATGTAATTGTGTGGTGACGGTTGTAATGCTCAAAAAAATCTATGTCCTAATTGTGTCATCAAGAACACTCTCACCTGCAGCAACCATCTATGGACCTCTCGGCATAACCAAAAGGTTTGGACCCACCATTGCCCATTTTTTAACGGGCGCAAGAGTGTCTGTGGGTCTAAATCTGTCAAAAAGTCTCCCTTGACCCTACCCAACATGCCCTGAATAATCTGTATAATCAACATCATAGTGTAAATGAAATTCTGCAAATAATTGTTTGCAGAAATATAGAGGGAACTCATCCTTCTGAGGCCATCTATGATGAGTGGCCAACCAATGAGGCTACATCAATGATGCAATGAGTGGATCAGTGCACTTCATCGCAGAGTAGCTGCTAACTCTGTGATGATCTATATAAGATGGAAACATGGACTTCACCATGCCGATGGAAACCTCAGTGTCAATCTGTGTGTACTTCATAGTGCCAATGACACTGTGAGATAAAGAAGAATAAAATGTTTCAATGCTCATGTCATCAAAAGGGTTGTATGATTCAATTGTCTAAATCATATGAAATAACTCCTCTTGCATCGTTGTGACCTTCTCTCTATTAGGGAGGGTGGTAGAAGAGGAAAGTGAGGTATCCAAAACCTACATAGCACGAGATAATCTCGCAACTATATCTCTAAATAATTGTTTTCTATCATGAGTGGAGGAGGTCAATCTGTGTGTTGTATCAAACTCAGCACTCTGACCCCCACCACGGACACTGGCATCCCCTGAGGATGTAGGAGCACAATCCCCAAAACTAGATGCCATAATGTATATATGAAAATAAATACAAGGATATGAATGTGAAGCTACAAGAGTGATAAATATCTAGAGATTTGCACATGCATATATATACAAATATAAACATACAAGTGTATTTAAATTAAAATAATTAAAAGTTAAATTTAATTAGAAACACGCATACATATAAATACACAAAATTAAATGTATGGTGCTAAATTCAATCATGTAACATGTATGCATTTTAAAAAAATTATCTTCTAGAGACCATATCTAATGTACATTGTAACATGCTCATGAAAATGTGAAAAATAAATATTCATACATGTACATGTGTATATGTGACTAAAATAAAATAAAATTTCTTGATTAAATGATAACTAAGTGCACACATGTATACATGCAATAAAAAATATAATTCTTGACTAAATTCTAGATTTTGATGTAAATTCTTTAATGATTATGGGGAGTGTAGATGAGAGTTAGGACATAGGGATAGAAAAATTTATTACTAGATAAGTAAATGAGTTTAGTTAGAAAATGTTAGTTTACAATTTAGAACTCATGACTTAATTTAGTAGTTTGAATTAGAGTTAAGAATGTTAATAAAGTAAATGGGATATAGTTTTATTAAGGTCGATAGTAAGGTCAGTCTATTATGTACTAGTAAACATATGAATACCTATTAGAACCTATAACAGGCATAATGACCTAGTAGGAGTCCCTAGGTCCCCTTAACATATATATGAATAAAAATACCTAGAAATGTATAATAAGAGGTCGTTATGTGTCATTTGCTAATGTAAGAATCATCATTACCTAATAAGACCTATTATATCCTAATAATACATACTAAGACTTATTAGAACCTATAAAAAATAGTATGACCTATTAGGACTCCTATGTCCCCTTAAGACACACATGTATGGATAATGTACTAAAAAATGAAACATAAGTGATCTTAATGTGTTGTTTGGTAATGTAAGACTCATTATTACCTGATAATACCTATTATGTGCTAGTAAACATATGAATACCTATTAAAACCTATAACAGATGTAATGACCTAGTAGGAGTCCCTAGGTCCCCTTAACATATATATGGATAAAAATACCTAGAAATGTATCATGAGGTCATTATGTGTCATTTGGTAATGTAAGAATCATCATTACCTAATAATACCCATTATATCCTAACAATACATATTAAGACTTATTAGAACCTATAAAAAATAGTATGACCTATTACGACTCCTCTATCCCCTTAAGACATAGATGCATGGATAACGTACCTAAAAACATATCATTTAACTAATATTAATGTGTTGTTTGGTAATGTAAGACTCATTATTACCTAACAATAACTAGTTGTTAAAACGAACATCATGAATATCTAAGTGTGGTTCATTCAGTTAGTAGAGTGCCTATGTTATGGTTAGAATGTGGTATGGATTATGATTGTAGTTAATATAGGGTTATGTTAGAAGGTGTATTTAATGTCAAAATTAATTTCACCATAAGAGATTATTGTTTCACCTCTAGATCCATTAGGTTATGTTAGAAATTGAACAATGTCCCCTAAAGGTTTGCTACATTTTTTACTAATGTTTTTCTATATTTTTTAACGATTTTTTTTGACATTTTTACCTAATGTTTTTCTATATTTTTACCTAATGTTTTTCTACACTTTTAACTAATATTTTTCTACATTTTTATCTCATGTTTAACTACATTTTTTCTAACAAATTAATTTAAATACCATTCTAAAACAATCTAACATAATTAAATTAATTAAAATAATTTAAACATAATAAAAAACTAACAATTTTAAATATTTCATTCACAAAATAGGTAAAAAACAACTACTTTAAGTACAATTAACATTTATTAATCAAAAAACATGTTAAAATTTTTTTTAAAAGGGGGGAGGAAAAAGTCACTAACCAGTTATGATCGAAACACTTGACATGCTCTCTAGGAAGCTAGGAACTGCAAAAGTGAAAATGATAGCCACAAGAGGTTTACGATAGTTTTTATTTCATCGCAGGGTTTCAGTCGGAACCATTTCGATCATAATAGTTTTGGCCGGAATGGTATGAGCCATGTAGGCATGCGAAACTGCCACATATGTTTGAGCAGAAATATTCTGGCTGAAATAGTTATGGCCGAAAGCTTTTTGGTCGAAACACCCAATGATATCACAAAGGGTGACACACGTTTGTGCTTCCACCCGAAACTTAGATGCATAATGACCAAATTCATTACAAGTCCAACATCTAAAGATTTTCTTACCATCCTTTTCTCTTCTTACCGAAAGGGCTACTCCTTCCTCAATCTTTCTATTCTCCTCAGATCTGCTACTACTAGCAAAGTCTCCTCTAGCACATGTGCTCTTGATAAAATAGGTCAAATATTCAAGTTATTGAAAGCTATTTTTGTTCTAATCAATTCTCTTGACCATCTAAGCTCATTCTCAACTGCTTCAAGTCTCTCAAGAAATGTCTCCTTTGTAAAATATTTGGTATAAGATATCAACAACTGTATCATTTGAACTACTAATTTAAATAGTGGTGTTAAGGTCTTCAATATCTTCCATATTACGTCATCATCTTATTTTTTTCCTCCTTGAGATTTAATACCTATAGTGATTTCTTATATTCTTCCTACATATGTTCTTATAGATTCATCTTCCATCATTTCAACATCTTGAAATGCACAATCCAATTTTGTAGCCTCAATTTCTTAGAATGTTCATCACCTTCAAAACTAGCTTCCAAAGCTTTCCAAATCAAATATAAAGTAACAAGTAAATTTACTTGATTGTATTCAATTTCAGGAAGTTCAGACAATAGTGCTTCTCTAGCTCTTGTATCACACATGAAAAGATCTTTTTCTTCTTTGGTACAAGTTTCCAAATCTTTTTCAAAAATGATTATCTTTCATGATTTTGTCAAGATCCAATATCTTGGACCAATTCATAGCATATGTGTCTTCATCTTTTCCTTCTAGGTGTCATAATTTGTTCCATCGAACTTCAGTCTATCTTTCCTAAACATGTTTTCCATGAGTCTCCTAAAGTTGTTAAAGTTTATCTTCAAGGACATGATGCTCTTATACCAATTATTAAAAATGATAGTCCACCAAGATAATTGAGACGAGGGGGGAGGTTAATCACTTATCCAATAATTAAAACATTCAACAATCTTAAACAATCTTATCCATTCAACCAAAGTAAATAGCAACCATAATAAGATGCACATACACAATTACACTAGATATGTTAACTAGGGAAACCATTGATTAGAGGGAAAACCTCAATGGGAATGATGCCCACAAGATGATGTACTAATATAAATATTCCTTGTTAGAGGATGGACCTTGTTAGGAATCTATTACAACATTTAGTACATAAGAGTCCTTGTAAGGACCCACTATCCAAATAGCTTTTGGGGCAAGACCAATGAACTCACTATCCAAGTGATCTCTCAACTATTCCTTGTAGAAGAATTTTGTGTACTCTACATTAAACTTCTTTCCTCTATCTTTTCAACTAGACCAATCACTATCAGACCTTATAGACTAGGTCATGAACCTTGGATCCAAATATCAAACCTTGAATCACATAATAAAACCTTGGCAATGAAGTTTCCTTCACTTCTACTTAGCTCTATTTAACTTTGTATTTCACTCTTTTACTACTTACAATCATTTTCATCCCTCCATACATACTTCATACATGATAAAGAAAAATGTCCTTTATACCAAATCCATAAAACAATTCCCTGAGTTGGTTGTTATACCTTCTCCATTAATTATTATAGGAACATATTAAGAACACATTATACTTAGCAAAACACATTAATATTTCATCTTGCAAATTGAATAAATTTTCGTACATGTAATGTTATGATTACTGAGCTTAGCCACTTCATCACCAACATGTTTTCTTCATATCCTCAACCTTGATTCTTAGAATAATTATTCTACTAAGAGATATAAAAAGTTTATTGGAACATGCCTTTGTAAACTCTATCTTAGAATAGTCATCACCAAAACTTACGTAAATTCTTCTAGACTAAATGTTTCTTCACCTTACATTAACTACATATGCTACATACTTAGAGGTATCTCCCATAACTTTAGATAGTGAAAATACTCAACTAGTCATCCATACCAACTTGATCTTTCCACTATTTTTTTGTTAGCTACTACATAAAATTGATATCTTGACATCAATGAAAAACTCAGTCATGAATGTAACATATCATCATATACAATATTACCTCATAGGAATATGATCAAATTTCATGCTTCTAACAAGGACAAGCTAAAGGAAACCAAGACTAAAAGTTCTAGAACCTAAAATAGGAAAACAAGGGCATAACCCGATGCACAAGTCAAGAAAAGGGTGCAAATAAGTCAAGATCTAAACAAAGAAACTTAAACAAATGGAGAGATAAAACAAGCATCTAGAACACTACTTGAATAAGAGTAACAATAAGAAGATGATACATAGAAAATTGAAGGTCACCCAAGCATCATTGATGTCATTGCAGTGAACTCTAGTCTAAGAGATAGAAAAGGAGTAGGTCACGATGAAACTAGTCATATTGAGGAATCCAAAAGAAGGGAAAGGAAGGAGAAATAGAAGAAAAATAAATAGATGATGGAATAGGTGATACTCAAATTCCCACAATGGACATGCCTAAATACAAAGGTTAAGAATAGGAAAAAGGGACTAAAAATACATAGATGCAAGATAAATTTCCATTACTCAATAGGAGAAGAAACTTACAATGTCCCACCCATTAGTAACACCATAGAAAGGATAGAGGAGTACTATGAATCTAGAGAATAACAAGCACAAAAGTAAATTAGATTCAAAGGAATCTAGTAGAAAGAACAAGAGTAGAGATAAACAAGAATCCCTAGAACTAGAAAAGTCCTTAACAAGAAAGGATGATGGTGAAGTCTATCATGTTGATATAATAGAGGCTACAAAGATGAAAGTTCTTAAAGAAAGAGTCAAGGAAATGGGAAAATGAGTTTACTAGATGAACTTAGAAGAACAAAACAAATCTGAAAAACTGACAGAGGGGTAAAAGATGATGATGTTGAATAGAAAAAGGTGGGTAAAAGCACAAACCCATGTCACCCTTTTACAAAGGAAAAGGCTAACAAAAGTATAACCATTCAACTTCAATGACAAAAATCTTGTATTATTATTTAGAATTTTAAAATGAATTAAACTAATGAAATGTGTGGAAATGGATAAAGTTTAGGATTATAATTTTTAATAATTATTTGCAAAAAGAAATGATAGATTTTCCTATTTTCTAATGACAAATTTTTACTTGCTAAAAAATGTTGAAAATTAGGGGTCTAGTTCCCACCACAAAACTACAAGGAAATAAAATTATTTACTTTTGATCTTAGATTATGCTATAGATAATATATTTAGCTAGAATAATCACAAACAAAAATTGACTTTAGACATATATTTTCTCTTTTATAATGATTCAAATTTTAACTTATTCAAATTGATAGTTTTCATCTCCCACCAAATTTTTGAAAATAATTCTATTCCAACCAAAAGAAAAATTATAGATTCTTGAAGAGGAGTCCCTCCTCTAGAATGGCATATAATATTTGAAAAAAATTGATATGATTTACTATTTTTTTCTTTCTCAAAATTGACATCTTCTCAAGTGTTAAAATGTGTACTTGTAGAATTTTTTAATTACAATATATTATATCTAATTAAAACACTATGAAATCTATATGAAAATATTCTTGACTATGAGCTCTATAAAGTGGTGTTTATATGTTATTAAAAAATATCATAAAATATAGAAAGAGTTATTGAAATGTGAATTTTCTGAAATAATTTAATCTCTTTGGTAATTTGATAGTAACTACTATAAAACATGCATTTAATAAACATTTCCAATTGGAAAAGTGTGAGACCATATATAACTTAGCTAGAATAAATTTAACAACATCATATGTTTGAAAAGAAAATTTAGATAGAAATACTCAAATTTAGTTGTTCTGATTAGTCAGCCTAAAAGGTGACAACTTTCTAATTTTGCCTAGGTATGGTTATCTAGAACCTCAGTAAATGCTCATGACATATAGAAAATACTTATTAAAGGGAAATCATACAAGGAGGAGGATGATCATTAGATAAAAGATGTCATAGGCTATGTACATGAGAAATTAAGAAATATTCTAATGTTTGTCAAATAACTAGTTCTAGAAATCTCCTAAAGAAGAGAAGAAGATAGTTATGGAGAAGTGAGTGGAACTTAGGACACTCAATGATGCAGGAGCATCCAGAGGTATAAGGGCAATCTTGTGTCACCCCAAAAAAATGTACTTAGACTTAGTTTCTGTTTCATGTGTTTTCATTTTTGGATACCCATTTGGGTCAAATAAAGGTTCCAACTGTCACAGTTCCACTATCAGTGTTCAAGGATAGAGTATTTGAACACCTTGGGATACGTGTAAATGCCAAAAAAATAGGAGTATGTAATTGATCCATCATTTTGGTGAACTAGGAGGTGTAAATTGGCCAGATGAATGTAATTGTAATTCAGAGCATTCCAAAAAAAGAATTAGGTCAAAAGGCCCCACGGTTTGAAAGTTATCACAGTTATTTGAGTTTTGGAGACCTCCTAAGAATGCTTCAAAGTTAGGTTAGGGTCATTAAATGACCTCAAAAATGGCTGAAAAATGAGGGACACACGAAGCCTATCCATAGGGCTATAGAGTGCTTCGAGAGCTTTCCAAAAATGTAAACGGTTCGTCAATCGGAGCTACAGTTCAAAAGTTATGCCTCCCGGAAGTTCGGTTACCATTTTTGGATTCTTCTAGATTTGCACCAACTTCTAACGTGGCTTCTGGAGCCTTCTTGTTGGTCATTGGATGCCTACTAGCACTTTCTAGAATGTATTCGTAGTCCTTAACCCTCCGAGGTCTAGTTAAGGACATTTCTGGCATTGTAAAAGGCAATTCGGGGTGGAGTTTGAGAGGAAGTACTGAAAGGAGAAATTATCTCCAGATTTATGTTATTGTAAGCCCTTAGGGCATGTTTTGAAGTCTATTTTCTCTCTACTAAATGTACTAGCTTATTTTCACAGTTAATACAATTTCCCTTTTCCTATTGTGTCCATTCTATGCGTGGGTCATGTTCCCATCACTCAAGGATGATTTCTCTGAAGCATTTAAGGAAATAACCTTGGTATTTTAGAAACCATGAACATAAAATATATTACCCAATGATTTGGAGTAGAAGAGTACATAGGCTCAATATGAGCAAGAAGAAGTTGTTGGGACATTAAAACTATGCAACATTTAATTGTCTTGAATATCATACTAGAAGGAAATGTTTTATACACACAAAAGTTATATTCTTATTGTCAAGTGTTTAGAAACAAAACACACAAACGAAACAACAACTATTATGTTCCAAAATGTGTAAATATATTTTATCCTAACTAAGTAGAGTGGTGGATTCATAGATATGGCTACTCTATATCCAACCATGCAATGGAATGAACCAAATAAATACAAAGAAAATGGAAGTGTTAGATAATGTAATAGATTATATTACTTTCTATTGAAATGAAAAACTAACTAATTCAATCTGGTAAACATATACAACCAGTATATTGTACTACTATTACAAAACCAAAAATATAAACAACACTATAGGGATGCACTCAACAAATTCTATGCTCTTTAGGGAATTACAATAAAAGGTTTCCACTAAATCCTCTCTATTCTAAAATAGAGTACAAAAGAAAAGATTTCAAACTACAGGCACAATTTGTTGTTTTTGTCTTGGATGCATATGATTGTACCTTCTATCTCTGCTAACTCTTCAAAATTGAAAACATTCTTTCATTTTATTAATTATGAAACTTAACGACTAAGTAATATTGACCTTCTTGAAAACTTCACTACTAAGTCATTGGAAGGAAAAAGGGATTAGGTTTCTTAACATGAATAAAGATTACGTGTTGATAACCTTTAGCTTCTCAAGCTCCTACACACTCCTTGGAAGTAAATGAGCTTCCTGGAAAGACTCTAATGGATCTAGGAAAGATCTTCTTAATAAACTCAGTAATTCCAACACTCCCCCTTTTTCATGAGTGGTCAAAACAAACATAAAACTAGATCATACTTGATCCAAAAATAACATTGCATAAATCCTTTCTTAATCACTAAAAATTACTAATTATTAAAGGCTTGGTGAATATTTCTTCCATCTTTTGCTCAAATCTGCAAAACTCCATATTGTACTTCTACCATGAAAAACAATATTTTTTGTTGAAGCAATGTAAGACATATTATCAAAAAAGATGGTGGTTTCTTCCACTTGTTCTCCCTTCAAATCAGCTAATATCTTTCTAAGCCAAACCACTTGACACTTTGTTGCATTTGTTTCTATATAATCAACCTCAACTATAGATTGGGAAACTATGGGTTTCTTCTTGGAAGTCCAAGATATTACACTAGAACCCATATGATAAACACAACTATCATACTTTTCTTATGACCAAGACTTCCAACCCTATCATTATCCATATAACCAACTAGCCTAGAATCATTATCAATAGTATATAAAGTATTTTATCATTTGGTGCCTTTAACATGGCTTAGGATTCTTTTTCTTATTTTTCAATGAGTTTCCTTTGGAGTTTCTATAAACCTAAGAATCAAACTCACTCCATGCATAATGCCAGGCCATGTTGTTGTTAAGTACATCAAACTTCCAACCAAACTCTTAAACATAGTTGGATTTACATGCAACTATTGCAATCTTCCTTACTCAACTTAAGATCTACCACTATTGGTGTTGGGGCTGCCTTGTTGTTCAATATTCTAAAATTTTATAAAATCTGATGTGCATACTTCTCTTGAGAAATAAAAATGCCATCATCCATTTGTTTAACTTCTATGCTTAGAAAATTTATCAAGATTCCTAAATCTATCATTTCAATCTCATGCTTCATAGCTTGTTTTAGATCAACAATAAGATAATCATCATAGCTAATAGAAATCAGATCATCAACATATACGACAATAATTAAAATTTTATAATATGTTTGCTTAATTTATAGAATAGGTTACACATTGCTTTTGCTAAAACTATTGCTCAAAAATATGAGTTAATCTAGTTGTACCATGCTCTTGACACTTTCTTCAGCCCATAAAGAGGTCTCTTTAGCCTATAGAATTTACCTCCTTAACCTAGAAGTTCATAACAAGGTGGTTGATCCTGTGTGCTAAAATGTAGACACACTTCTATGAGTCATTATATCTAAGATTTCTCAAGAATGAGATCTCAAATGGTGACTCATAGCTATCTATTCATAGACTGCAAGGGTTTGTAATGGAGGCCCTGAATTTGACCTAGTTTGTGCCCATGCAAGTACACTATAAAAAGAGAGACTCAAAGATCAAAAGAAAGAATGCTAGTCTCCATGATCGTAAATATGCATGCAAATGAAGATGCAAGCTAATCTAAATGACAACAATGCAAACCAATGCAAGAAAGGAAATCTAATTTATAAAAAGAAATAACAATGAAAAAGTAATCTATGAAAGCAAATATGACTCTAAGCTGATATGAAAATACAAGGGTGAAGCATGATGATATAATTCATGGATGCATGAGAGAAGAAGACAAGAAGAGTGTAGTGTCTGCCCCTAGTTTGCATTTTTGTTATTATCAGCAAACACTTTAGGTCAGTTTTATGGTTGATGATTAGTGACATTATTTTGAGATTATCATATATTGTTTTAGATTCAATTGATCATATGATGCGATTACTTGATACTCCTTACTTTATGTATGTATGATGATTATTACAGTGTTTGCATTTATTAATGATGATTAGTTAGATGATTTATTATCATATGTGTTTTCTTATGGATACTTACCCCATACTTGCATGTGTATGGTGTGTGTGTTTTTTTTCTTTATGTATGGCATTTTTGATGTGGTTAAGGAAGGGATTCATAGTCACCTACTGGTTGGAATCTACATGATGTACCACTTCATGCCATTGCCTGTTTAGCTTAGTATATATTGTGCTTGTACATGTGTAGATTTTATGCAAGTTGCAGGTACTAGGTATCAACTTCCCTAAATTGCCAGGATGAGCATACCCTATTGCATTATCTCAATGGTAAGAGAGGAGAGATAAATTCTCAAATCCAAATCCCAACCCTTTAAGCCATTTGTCCTAATTGAAAATCAGGACAAGTATCTGAGTCAACTACCCTTCGAATACATTGGATGATGTAATTCATGATGCTAACCCTTTTGGTTTGATTTTGTATGTGTTTTTCTATGATGGGTTTTTGTATTTTACTTTATGAGTCTTTGGTGTATTTTTCTATTGATTAAGTCTAATTAAAAGATTTAATTAATGATTTAATTAAAGGAAAATTAAAATGATATTTTAATAATCTATTTTATTTTATTAATTGGGAAATTAATTTAAAAAAATGAATTAAATTTGAAGATGAAAGTTATAAGTTTAAATTTGGAACGTGATAATATTTATTTAATTTAATAATAATATATTTAGAGTTCATTTTTAAATAAATGCTAAATAATATTATTATTATTTAAGTTAATAAATATTTTATCAATTAAGTTTCAAAAATAAATTTAAAAGGGAAAAGATATTAAAATTATTAAAAGATTTTAGATCATATGATGCATGCATGTGATTAAAATATATTAAGATAAAACAAGTGGATTTAATAAAGTGAGTGCATAAGATTTAAAATTAATAAATTAATTTAAAAATGAGTCATGTGAATATTAAATAAAGAAATTTAATTAAATAAATTAATGTGCATTCACATAGGAGTATGCGAGCTCTTGGGAGTTGTCATGTTGACAACACAAGAGTTTGCACTCTAATTATGCACCTATTGTCTACGCTTAGGAGTTAACATATTATTTGAGCACATGGTGTCTACAACATTCTAGACACTTCATCATTTTTATCTTCTTATCGTGGAAGATATGTGCTTAGTTGTCATGCTTATCTTCTAGTTCTTTCTAGACACATTCTAGATGCATCTTAGAGGCCTTTATATACAAGCTCTCCTAGTGTGTATGGACATCCTCATATGCCTCTACAAGCTCATAGGCTTCTACATCCTCATATGCTTCAAAAAGCTCATATGCTTCTGCATGCTCATAGGTTTCTACAAGTTGGTATGCTACGACATCCTCATATGCTTCTACAAGCACTCCTAGTCACTTGGGGGGATTTCGATTCTTGGAGGAATTGCGAATGTTGGAGAAGGAAGGAATTTTTAGAAAGGAGAAGGTTCTAAGAGGAGGAGCTTCTCTACAATTTTTTGAGGTGTAGTAAATTAGCATTAGTGTCTAGGTAGGAACTCGTGATTATTTCACATATTTTATTATTCTCTTTCTCTTCTTTTCTTCATTGTGTCTGTTATGTGTGTCTAAATAATTATCTATGAATGAATCTTCAATTTTGTAATTCAAGCATGCATATTGTTTCATCTAGTTATGGGAATTAAAAATATCATTGCAATCTTCCCTTGGTAGAATCAAAATTTGGAAATTGATTTGGGTTTGGGTTCGATTAAAATAGAATCTTATTATTATGCATTAGTTTTATATGATTTATTAACTAATCTAATTAAATTAAATTTAATTAGGATTAGTTAATAGTAGAAAGAAGTGTAATTAATAATTAGTCAATTTTAGTAAATGGATTTTTTAAATGAGGGAAAATTAAAAGAAAAGAGATATTAATAAGTATTTAGTGGAATTAAATAATTGAACTATTAATGAGATTGATTTTAAATAAATTATAGTCCTTGAAGTGTTTTAAGGAAATTGTAAACTAATTATTTGAAGGTTGATAAGTCTTATTCTAATAATTTGAATAATGGGAGATGCTTCTTGGAATTATTAGTAACATGGATTTTAGTAAAATAATGTGAATAATTTTATCTAAAAGTCAATGGGAACTAGTTCAATGATTTAAATAAGTAAACAATTATCTTTTGATTATTTTAGAAAATTGTTTTAAAATGATGGAGGGATAATTCTATGTTTTATTCAAAGAGATAAATGGGTTGACTTGGAGATTAAACAAGGAATCTTATACACTTGAAAATATACTTGAAACAAAAAATAAAAATTCATATTTGACTTAACCATGTGATTCAAAACAGATCCAAACTATTAGATTATTTTGTCATCTATGTGATGTCTATGTTTGGGGTTTGGTTGGTCCTAGAGTGTTGACCGATTAGTATGTCTACCAGAGGCTTGGGATTTATGTGAATGTGATGGCATGTTGATGTTATTTGATCTTGATCTTTCTAAACCCAACCATTGTAATGTGATGGTATACTCTATGAGATGTTTGTATTTACTTATTGTTATTATTTTCCAGTCTTCTTGTTTAAAGTTGAGGTGTATGTATTTGAGATACTTGACTTAACCATTTTTGAGTCATCGATCAGTTATACTTGGGTTACTTTCTAGTCACCTTGATGGGACTGAAGCGTTTGTTTTGATCTTGATGATGTAATGTTGTGTCATGTTTTGACTTGACCATTTTGGGGTCTTGGATTAGTACTATTTTGAGATACTTTCCGGTTGCTTGTTGAGAACCGATGGATATTGTGATCTATCATTGGATGTTTTTTAGTTGCTTGTGGAGAACTGATGTGATTATTTTGATTATCTTTATGATGCATTCCAATCGCTTGTATAGTATTGAGCTGATTTTGTGATTTTTGATTTCATGAGCCTAGGGTAGGTTATCTACTTGTAGTGTCAGAAAGTGGCTTGCAATGGCGGCTGGGGCCCTCAGTGGCTGCCAGGGTAACTCATTGTAAGTTATTTAATAAGTGAAAACATTTACATTAAATGGGGATTAAAATGAACCTAATAAGATAATTTTATTTTCTTGCCCATGCCTCGAGTGCTAGTACAGACGAGGATGGGAGTAGAGAGAATGCTTGGTTGTGACCTTGCATTTCGTAGTATGCCTCATCAATATGAAAGGATACTAGTGGCCGCATAGGGATCACTATGGGGGCAAGGTCTATTGAGAGACTACCAGGGTAACTCTAGTGTGATTCATGCAATGACACTTTCTCACTTACATAGTAGGTTTCCTACATGTCTTGTGTGCCTCTAGGTATAGGTGTTGACCCTTTTGTGTTGGAAACTTTAAGATAGTGTACTTTTAGGATTCATAGACTTAAAGAATATTTGTGTTATGTGATTTGATATCCTATTTGGGACTTGAGACTATCTCCTCAGCATGGTGGGAGTGGGTCCCATGCGGTCGGGTGGTAGTGTATTTTCACTTTTACCATTTGAGGTCCGTCTAAGACACCATGGCTGGAGCATTCTTGGTTAGTATTTATCTTCATTCTGTTCTTGGATCATTGTGATGGACTTGTATCCTTATATTGATGATTAACATATGATAGATGATGTTATTTACTTATAGAATCATCTTATGCTTTATTTTGCATGATTGGATTTCTTTATGCATATGTTGTAGCATGTTAGATTCCTTTCTGCATATGATGTAGTATGTTTTAGGAGTGACATCTCAACTATGATAATACTGATGATCTCTTCAATGACTTGGGATGTTACGTATGGGGGATGGCTAGGGCCCATGATGGTCTAATGATGCTATTGGTGATTGGGACAAACCACACACTTAGTTATGTTTTATGATGTATGGTTATCTTTCATGATGGTTGTTATATCTTTATTGATGGATGGATGTATCATGCATGTTATGGTTTCATTTACTTTATTGCACTTGCATCATAGATTAGAATAGGATGATGTACTTTATTTTCACATATGTATATTCTTTTATATCTTTCATACCCTGTGACATGTACAGTGGATGATAGAGCATTCCAAATTTAATTGCCAAGAGGAATTTAGAAAAAATGTATTAAATGGACTTTGGACTTTTCATTATTCTTTCGTGTGGATGTGGTAGTTGTTAGACATAGTATTAATTAAATTAAATGTGACTCGGCATCTTGGGATCCTTAAGGAATGTAACCTGTTATGTATACTTATAATTGATTATATGTTATTGCTTCTACTACTATATGTTTGATATGAATGGCTTATCTTTCATGATAAAAAAAAAAATTGTTTGGCAAACTTAGTAAAAATTTAGGTTAACTCTTTTGGATCCCTTGGCGGGGCATTACAAAGAGAGAGGTTGCAATGAAGATCTAATGTCCTATAGCATAACAATACTATAGCAACTAACATCTGTCCAAATGAGAAGGAGAGGGCTCCTTATAAAGGAAATTGTGGAGGTGGGAGGCTTCTTACAAGAGAAATGTGCGATAAATCCCTAAAAAGGCAAGTGAGAGGAAAAATCCCACCACTTAGAGGCATGTGCAAAAAAAGAATCTTTATAAGATTTTATTTGATTTATTTATATTTTTCATTAAAAAATAGAGCTTTAAGTGGGTATTTATTTATTTAATTGAAAGAGCTTGGATTTTCTTTTAATTAAATCAAATTATTTTATATATTTAAAAATGATTTTTTTCTTTTAATTAAATAAGATAATATTATTTAATTAAAAGAGAGATTTTAATTAAATAAGATTATTGATGACATGATCAAACCTTAGAAAATATTGAAATAATTAAATTAATTGCAATTTGATCAGGGAAAATGATATGAATTGATTCAATAAAATATTGTGATGCATTGATTCAAGAAATTGATAAATTGATTTAGGAAATTGATAAATTGAAGAATGGGGGCCCATAATCTAGGCAACCATTTTAGGGTGCAAACATTTTCCCATCTTTGACTAATGCGTGATCATTTTAGGAGAACGTGTAGTGAAAGAATGTAGTTGAAGTGTGAGGTCAATTTGGGATCACAAACAACATAGATGTGTGGTCAAATTAGGAACACGTCAAGATAAAGAATCCAATTTTTTATAACAATTTTGTCTTGACAAAGGCAAGGTTGTCCCAGGCAGAACAAAGATTGATGAATTTGAATCAAGGATTGAAGTTTGATAGGTACTGCACCCTCATGATCAAAACTGAAATGAAATAGAGGAGAAACAACAAATTGATAAATCTAACCAAATCAAACTAAAGATAAGGTTCTTGATGTAAAATGAAAAATATAAGGATAAAAAAACCAAGTTAAATTGTCAAGCATGAAAGATTACGCCCCAAAGTTGAATTAGAAGAAAAGAAGTGGGGTGAAATAAAATGGAAGATAGAAGTTTGGAAGACGTGGAAAGAAATGGAAAGAAGAAAGAGAATTTACCTCAAGATAGAGAATGCCTGAAAATCAATCAACTATTTAAGATAGAAAATTTCTATTAAGATCACAAACGAAGATAAGGAAATGAAGATCAATACATGACCACAATTGATTAAAATTCCACAAGAAAAATGAAGGAAAACCCTCTCAAACTCATAATGTAGCATAAAAATGCAAAGTAACATGAAGTCTAACAATGCAAGCTACATGAAAATGCAAAGGTGCACTTGTGATAGAGCAACTATAAGATAGGATTTTGTGTTCATCATTCATGAAAGAATACTATGGAACTTATTTTCATCATTGGTCTATTATTAACAGACATCAAAAAATCACACAATCATCACTAGTCACAAGCACAACTATGAATATATGAATGTGATTCATATTGGATTGGAATGTGTAAAGGTTCTAACATAAGCATCAAATACATAAAGGTCAAGATGAATATGATGTTAGCTTACTTAATTTAATGTAGAAAAACCATGCTCGCATCAAAGCATAGATGTTGGGATGACCATAAGAATAGTTGTGCAAAAAGAGTCAAGGATGATGCCTCAAATCTCCTAAGTGTTTCAAGGGGAAAATAAGAGACACTCTAGAGTTTCATGACCACACCCACAAGAAGAAAGAAAATAAAAAATATACCCCATGTCCTAATTCCTCTATCTATGCATACTTGAGAGACTCATTAGACAAGTACACTGAATGAAAATCAATAACCATCAGTACACAAAGAAAAGATCATGACATAGCTCAAGCATTAAGTGTTTGTGTTTAAAAATCTAAGTGTGTTAATTGATACTGAGTTTCAAGGATAAGGATCAAGTTCTTGCAACTAGGTAAGGTCACATGACAAAACTAGGTAAGACCAAACCAATAAATGTTGAAAAACACTTGATGTTAGGGGTTGTATTGAAAAATACAGTTGGGGTGGTGTTGAAATACACCATTTGTGAGGTGTCCTAAAGACTAATGCATCTAAGAGACAAAATTTAACACAGTTATTCCCCCTAGACAAAGACAAAAACAAATTCCAAACCAAGGCAAAAAGGACATGGCATTATGGAGAAAGGCCAAGTGTTGAGGACACACCCTAATAAATAAGGGTGCAAAGGCCTCAAGTAGTGCTTGTTTCCAAGTTTTCACCACTTGGATTTTATTGCAATTTTTTTTTTGGACTTTTTTTTGGGAATATATACTTTTTTTGGAGATACATGAAAGTTCATATTGTTAGGTTTTCACTAAGATGATCATTTTTTTCATGACATTTTCCAAATTTTAGAATTCTTGACAATACATCATTTTTTTTGGATTTTTTGAAATATATCATTTTTTTTGGATTTATGAAATATATCAATTTTTTTGGATTTTTGAAATGTATAAATTTTTTGGATTTTTGAAATATATCATTTTTATTTTTTTTAAGGATCAATAAATATATACAAGGGATGCCCCTAGGCATCATGGATAGAACTTCTTTAGGTGCAAGACATTGATAGGATCAAGGAGTTACTCTCCCTCTTCTGTAGATAGTAAATAAGGACCAGACCCAAAAGCTGATGTAATGATGTAACATCCAAGCTAATTAGGTTCAAATTTCTCCTTTTGATCTCTCTTTGTTGATTATTTGGATTTTCATGTAGGACAAAATCTCCCACCTAGAATTATCTAGGACAAACCTTTTTTGTTGAAGGCTTTGGGCATGCACTTTTGATAAACCCTCATATGGTCAAATGATTCTTTATATTTCTCTTCTAGATGTTCTAGCTCTTGAAGTCTCATAGCATGGTAGTCTTCATCTATAACCAAACCTTTGAGAGAAACTCTAAGTGAAGGGGTCACAAGCTCTAAAGGTAATATTGCTTCAGCACCATATGTGAGGGCAAAGGGAGTAGCCCTAGCAGAAGTATGAATACTTTTTCTATAGGTCGACAAAGCCAAATTTATCAATAAATAGTAATCTTTTCCACTCTTATGAATTATCCTATGTAGGATCTTTTGGATGGCTTTATTTGATGCTTCTGCTTGACTATTTCCTTGAAGAAAGTAAATGGAGGACCAAGGTTGTTTAATCTTGAATCTCTTACAGAGTTGTTTAAGTTCCTTATTTTTGAACTAGGTTTTGTTGTTGATAATAATCTCAGAAGGAACTCCATATCAATAGATGATATGATCTTGAATGAATTGAGAGTATTTTTCCCAACGCAATAGAAATTGGTATAGCTTCTACCCATTTAGTAAAGTAATTAGTAGCAATGATAATAAACTTGTGTCCACTTGATGAGTTGGGATGAATCTTACCAACAAGATCAAAGGCCCAATGCTAAAATGACTAATAATAAATATAAGGAATGATCTCCCTACCTAGAGCATGTATCAGGGTACCATGTTTTTTATACTTTTCACATGACTTTGCAAAATCTACTGCATTAATATGCATCATGGGTCAATAGTGCCCTTCCCTAAGAAACCTTTGGGCCATGGAAAGACCATTGGAATGTTCCACACATATGCCCTCATGGATGTCAACTAATGCTTGATTAGATTCTTCCTTTTCTAAGCATCTAAGAAGTTTTCCATTTAGAGCCCTCCTATACAAATCACTATAGATGAGGGAATGGTGAGAGGCATTTTAGATAAGGTTTCTACATTCAGACTGGTTAAAGGTTTTAGGTATAGTACCATAATGAAGGCATGAATAAATGGCTCCATAATGGGATGACTCATGACCAACAAGGGTGAAACTAACATGACTTTTTCAAGAATCATAGATAGGGTGATGTAGCTCTTCCACTAGGAATTCAAATCTAGATTCATGTTGCTCTAGATGAGGAAGTGAAGTAAGTTTAGCCATGTCATCACTTGCTTTGTTTCCTTCTTAAGGGATTTTCTAAAACATAGAAAATATGAAATATTATCTCAAGGAATCAACCATTTGCATGTAAGGTACTAGTTTTTCTTTTCTTGTTAGATATTCATCATTGACTTGGTTGATTATCAGTTGTGAATCACCATAAATGTGTAACTCTATAATTCTCCATTCTATGGCCATCTTAAGTTCATTTTTTAAAGCTTCATACTTAGTAATATTGTTTGTACATGGGAATAATAACTTGTAAGATTTAGGAATCATGTACCCATGAGGAGAAACAAAAACCACACTAGCTGCCAAACTATGTTGCATAAAGGATCCATCAAAGAACATATTACATGTTCTTTTAGTAATATACATGAGTTGATCATTTGGGAAATAAAACTGAATAGGTGCATTATCTTGTATTGGGAAATCAAGAAATTCATCTCCTATGGCTTGTCCTTTTATCTCTTTATGCTCAACAAAATCTATGTCAAACTCTGAAAGGATCATCATCCATTTACCAAGTCTACCTATGAGGGCAGCCTTACCCAGTAAATACTTGAGTGGATCTATTTTTTCTTTTAGGTGTATAGTGTGTGGAAGCATGCAATGTTGCAACTTTTGGGAAGCAAACACAACTGTTAGGAAAGTTTTCTCAATACTGGTGTAGTTAACCTCATATGAAACAAGAGTATGACTAATTTAGTATATTACTCTTTCTTTCCCCATGTTCATCAAGTTGAGCTAGTAATGTCCCTAAGGAATATTTTATCACTAAAATGTATAGAATAAGTGGTTTCCCTATGTTAGAAGGCATTAAAATTGGAGGATTTTTCAAGTACTTGTTGATTAGATCTATGCTCTTTTGGCAATCCTCATTCCATACACATTTGACTCCTTTATGTAAACTCTTGTTAAAAGGTTGTGCTCTATCTATGAACTATGAAATAAACCTCCTTATGGATTGAAGACATCCCTAAAGAACCCTCATTTGACTAATATTTCTAGGAGGTGGCATATCCATGGTTTCCTAGACTTTTTTAGGGTCTACCTCTATTCATTTTTTTGAAATAATGAATCCTAGTAGTTTTCCAAAGGTAACTCCAAATGCACGCTTCTCAGGATTTAACCTTAGTTGAAAATTTTCCATATGATCTTCAATGACTTCTAAGTCATCTAAGTATTTATCTCTTTTCTCAAACTTGGACATGGTGTCATCCACATAATCTTCCATATGTGTATGAATCATATCATGAAAAATAGTGGTCATAGCTCATTGGTAGGTGGATCCTGTGTTCTTTAATCCAAAAAGTATAATGTTCCAAAAATAGGTACCCCATCCACAAGTGAATACAATTTTTCTTGATCTTCAGGAGCTATCTTAATCTGATTGTATTTGGAAAAATTATCCATCAGGGAATAAATATCATAACCTATGGTCATATCCATTATCATGTCTATATTGGGACTTGTGGAAAGTCATCCTTTGGGCATGCTCTATTGACATCTCTAAAATTTGTGCAAACTCAAATGACTTTGTCATGCTTGGAAATTAGTACAATGTTTGATATCCATTCAACATAGTCAATAGCCCTTATGGATTTTGTACCAAGTAGTTTCTCTAATTTTTCTTTTACTAGGAGGGCTATGTGAGGATGCATCTTTCTCAATTTTTGCATAACTGGTTTAATGCCTAGAGCTATAGATAAGTGATGCATGATAAGATTAGTGTCCAACCCAAGCATATTTGAATTAGTCTAGGAAAAAATTATCTCTTTTTTTCATAAGAACTTAGTGTAAGCTTCTTTTTCTTGCGATGACAAGGACTTAGCCAAGTGTACCATCTATAGAGTCTCTTCCATAACCAAATTGGCTACTTGTGTTGGTTTAATAAGTCTTGAAGATAGGGAGACAATCAAGTACCTCATCCTTAGGAACCTAAGAGAGGCTTTCATCCTTGGATATGTCCTTTTTCTTTTCTTTTTTTGGTTCTGACACTACCACATAGTGGCTTTTTCCATCATAATACTTACTCTTTTTTTTCTTTTTATTTTATTTTATGACTAAGGTACTTGATGTCTGGCTCTATCATGTTGGTAGCTAGTTCAGTGGTGGAAGAGACTAAACATTAAGATCTTGGGTTCTCCATATTTTTGGGATGAATCAATAAGGTCAGGATGAACAAGGGGTAAGTCAATGACCAACTCAAGGCTGTGAATGTAAATGATTTCATCTCTAGTAACTGAAAAGCTAGAGTCCATAAAGTAACTTCGTAAGAGACCCAGCTCAAAATTCATCCTAACAAATGAATAATCATCTACTATGGCAACATTTGGGTTCAAATCCTATAATTCTACATGTAATTTGTTAGCTCCCTTAGGTTGAGAACTATAAGAGTGGATGACATCAACATCCATGTCAACTCTGGAAGGCTTTGAGAAGGAATCCCATTCATATTCATGTGACCTCATTTCTAAACTTCTACTAGGGTGCTTACACCATGAATGCTTGGGACACATTGATTTGGAAGCTTGAATATCATCAAGGGTAATACCTTCTCTTTACATTAAACTATCTAAACTTGATTTATTTTGTTTCGCAATTGCAACTATCTCACGAGTGATTACACTATGTAAATTTTTCCAAAGGAGACTAGTGGAAGGAACCCAATCTTCATACATATCTTGCTAATTTTCCAAATTAGGTACATATTCTAGTTCATCTTCGCTATCTAACTTCTCAAGAGTAGGAGTAGTTTTCTTATTATGATTTGAAAATCCTAGCCAACCATCTCCTTAGACTTGCATCCAAAAAGAATAGGATCAAGGGGTTCAGCTCCAACATCTAATCTATGACTCAAAGGAAAATGTCTAGGATAGCCATCCATTTGACAAAATTATACCCTCTTCCATAGGCCTTAGGAGAGGGAAAGAAGTTCTCATTATGCATTTATTTCTCTTCTCTATAAATCTAGTCTCTAATAGCTATGTCATCTTTCTCATCTTGAATAAACATTGATGCCTATACAAATGTGTCAATTAATGTCATAGCTAAAGAGGAAGGTTTCATTTCTTGTGAAGGTTTTGCACAAGACCTAGGAAAAATTGGTATTGTTGCAAGGAAGTTGAGTTGATACACTCCTATGCCAAGGTCTATTGATTTGAACTTGTGTCTCTACATTTAGCTAAAGTTGCATCAAAATCATCTTCTTCTCTATTGTGGGGAACACAAGTACTCGCTGAAATTGAGTTAATAGATAAAGTATCACCCCTAGGTATACAAATCTCTAATCCATTGTAAGGGAACTTAACATACTGATGATAGGTAGATGACATTGCTTGCATATCATGAATTCACAATCTACCAAGTAATATATTGTACGCAAGGGGACCAGCATCAACTCTTTGAAATAAAATATATTTCTCAACAAGGCTAATCATAACAAGAAGGATTGCCAACCGCTTTGAGCTTCTTTCTGCCTCATCATATAATTTCATAGTGATCTTTCTTCTAGTATCTATGATGTGTTAAGAATAATCCAATGTCTTTCAAAGACTCAAAGAAAAAATATTAATCCCAACACCCCCCATTTATCAACATGCACCTAACACAAGTTTTTTGAATCACGAATTCAATATGGAGAGCAAGATTATGTAGGTGGCTCAAATATTTATCATCTTCCTCTGAAAAGGAGGTAATGAGGGCTAGCAATATAATTAGCCATGTTCTAGAATTGGTCAACATCCAAATTGTTGGGAACATTCACTATGCATAAAGTATCCTTAAGGATTTTCTTATGTCTTGGAGACAACTCTAAGAGCTCAAAGATCAAAATCTGAGCTAGGGTTCTTTGCAATTGATCAACAAGACTGTAGTTTGACTTAGGATTAATTGCTAGCCTTGAGGTAACATTCTTAGATCTCACTTTCTTTAGCTTACTTGGTTGACTTTAATTGGGTCCTCTAATGACAAGGGGACCTTGACTTCATGTGACATCATTGAGACTTTGAGATGACACTCTAGAGTGAGGACCCCTTAGCACCAAGATGGATTTTCATCAAAGATAGGAGGAGAGTCTATGTCTAGGTTATAACCATAAGGATATTTATTTGTCATCATGTTGACATTCTCTTCTAATATTTCAAGCATGTTTACAACATTCTTTGCATTCATGTAGGTGTAATTGATCTTAGCTTTGTCATTCTTAGGTTTAGAGGTTTCCTCATACTTGGGAAAATTTTCTTCAAAGGCCATGTGATCAGCATTAGTGTTCAATACATCCACTTGAAGCTTACCATTCTCAATAAGATCTTGAATGATATGCTTGGGTTTCTCATAGTTTTCAACATTATATCTAATGCCATTGTGAAACTTGCAATAGGCTTTCTCATCCCACCACCATGGCTTAACCTCAAGTAATTAGAATATTGTGGGATCAAAAGGATGCACCAAGTTGTGAGCAATAATATTTTTCAATATCTCATCATATGATTCACCAAATGTTGCAAAATATTTCCTTTCTCCCTTTGGCCTATCTTGGTATTTTGGCTTATTTCCTTTTTGATTAGCACTAAACAAATGAATGACACCTTGATCATTAGATTTGGAGGAGTCCATAACTCCATCATTGACAACTTGTTTATTTTTAGTCCAATATGAATTATTTCCTTTATATTTATTTTTGTTACTTTGGCCATTGTTGTTATTGTTTTCATGTTTGGCCAAAATTCCTTGTTCTTTCAAAACATCCTCAATTATAAATGCAATTTAAACCATCATGTCAAAAGACTCAAAAACCATCTTCTTTACTTCATACCACATTTCAAGAATCATGTTGCTAATAATGATTTCAATCTTCTCATTTTCAGGGATAGTCCTAGAGTACTGAGAGAATTGTCATCTCCATATTTGCAAGAAAGTGACAAAGGATTCTCCTTGATTTTTATTCATGTTACACAAGTTCAACAAGGTGATAGATCTTCAAAGGTTGTATGTGAAGTGTTGAAAAAATATCTAAACAAGCTCCTTGAAAGTCTTCAGAGGAGGAGTTATGTTGGTGAACCATTCCATTGCTTGACCCTTAATACTCATTGGAAACAATCTCATAAGGTACAACTTTACGTGATGAAATTCAAAGCTCGTGGTATAAAAATGATGCACATGATCACTTGCATCCCCATTCCCATCATACTTGTCATATTAGGGGATCTCAACCTTTCTAGGAAAGTCTTTCATATACATACTCTTATCAAAAGGGTTAGGAAAAATCAAATCAAGTGAGAAGGAACTTTTAGGTGCCATGAACTTATCCACCATACTCTTCAGTCGATCAAATTGTTCTTCCAAAGATGGATCTTGCCTCCTAATTTTTTTGTCTACATCACAGTTGTAGGGAACTTTAGAACCCTTATCAATTAAATTATTTAGGAATGTCTCTTTGTTTTGATATATATAGTTCTCCACACACTCTTGGAAAGAATAACTTTTTTGCATTCTCACAAAATCTTGAGAGTCATGGTCAAAATTCAAACTACCTCCTCCATACTATGAACCATGGTGAGAACATTGCAAAGGTTGTCTTGAAATCCTAGGAGGTGTTGATCTCCTATAATGATCATGTCTTGAAGCCCCTCTTCCTCTAGGGCTAGGAGATCATGAAGATTTTCTTGAACATTGTGGAGTCTTAGGAGGGGTGGATAGAGGAGATCTGTTTCCACCACCAACACGTATGTTGTTAAATTGATCATTAATTTTTTGAGCCAAGAGTCTATTGTGATCTTCCTAGAAGGTTTTTCTTTAAAATCTCTTACAAGGCTTGTCTTTCCAACTCTAGGAGTCTAAATTGCTCTTCCTTTCAAGCTTGTTCATCTAGGAAGGCTTTCTTTTCATGTTTAATTCTCTTAAGTATTTCCCTCATGTATCTTTAAATTGTCTTGAGTAGTGAACTTGGTCTTGAATGTCTAAACAAGTTATTAGTATATGTTGCATTCACATAAGTGTCATGAGGCTCATAATATTAGTTTTCATGTTGTGATTATTCTTCTTGATAGGCTTGCCTCTTATCTCTTTCACCCCTTTGGTGTGCATCTAGATATCTAATGAGATGAGGGGTGAGACTGGTCAATTTTCATGAGAGGAACTTCCAAATAAAATGGTATCTCAATTTTTTTCAAATATGTCATCAAATTATTCATCCATTTCTTCCCTCTCTCATCAATTCATCATGTAAATCATATCCATATCTAAGCAAGAAGGTGCTAAGGGTGTACTCAACTCACTAAGGTTACTCTTGGAATCAAACCAAACTTCTAGGGTATTCCTAGGTGATTGATCAAATATAGGTTCTTTTCCCTTACATCTTTGGCAAGTTTGAACTAAGGGTAATTGGTTAAAGACTACTTCAGGTCACTTTCCTTGATCTACTTGATATCTTGTTATAACTAACATGAAAGAAATGATACTAGGTGATAGGGAAACCCTATGAAATATTAGTACCAATCTAGGATAGTAAAAGCACTCACTTGTCCAAAAGAGAGATGATAAGATAGAATTTTTACAATAGGCATAAACCAAAACTACCATAGAGGTGCCCCCTACTTTGGGTGAATACCCTGGCACATATGGATTAGGAGGATGATTTACCCAAATTATAATTAATGGAAATTGAATTTTAATGGAAGTGAATGGACAAGAGATTACAAAGACTCTCCAAGCATGTTATCAAAGAACCCAAATGTTTGTCTTCTAAACAAGGATGATTTCTAACTCACCAAATCCAAGAAAGGCCACTCATAAAATTAAAGATTACTAATTCAATAGGTCAAAACACAACAATCCAAGGTGCAAGAAAGCTTCCAATAGTAGGGTAAGTGACCTAATTTGAGTTGGATCAACCAAGGAGGATTAGAAATGATATAATAGTGAATCAAGAAAGGTTTCAACTTAGAAACTTAGTTTTCTTGTTTGTTTTAATTGATCAACTAGATGCATCAATAGATTTTTATCATAAATCAGGCATGCAAGACAACACTCAAAGAGTTCAAACAAACTTTTACAAGCAATGGGCAAGAGACAAAGAAACCTTGCACATAAATAAGAATAGTGTCTCAGTATGAATCTAATCCCTAGAACCACTACTATGTATGTTCTCAAAATGTTTTCCAATCACACACATAGTCCTAGAAAAGAAAAATGACCTACACTATGGTTCTTAGTAATGGTCAACTCTATAACTCTTGCAATCTCAAGTGGGTAAAATCCAATCTCAGTGCACCAAGGTTTTGACACATTCCAAGAATTTAATCCATCAAAGATGTTGAGGAAATCTGACAACCCAACAAAATACTACACCCATGGAAATTACTTCCATAAGGATATTTATATAGCAGGTGTTTCTACCACAATGAAAGTGACTACTACTGCTTGAGGTTCTATCCATGTAGTTTACCCAATAAAGGTAGTATCCACTATAGTTAACCCTCTCTAATCAAGGAAGACTCACAAAATTGGACCACATGGGGACTTAGTTTGGATTCAAGGGTTCCAAGTTTTTGATGTGCCCAAAAGGGAATAGAGTATACTTCTCTAGCCTCATCACCTCACCCAAACATAGCAAACAGATTCATTAACATGCTAATTTGAAATTGCTTCATTGATATTTGGAAAGCTAACAACAATAACTACCAATCTCAAGAGAGAAAGTACCAACAAATGTCGAAGAAAAACTAGGCAAGACAATGAAATAATATCAAATCCTTCCCTACCTACAAGAGGATCTATCATCAAGAAGAGCTTCATGTGTAAGGCAAGTGAGTGAAGCCCACTCTCTCAACATCACCACAAATAGTGTTCATAGGGCCTAATTATATGTGAAAAATGTATGCAAGAAAGGAAATATAGGTCCAATTTTAGAGCACAAATCAAAATGTGAATTATGAAAGCATGTAAAACACTCAAGACAAACACATGAGAGGTTCACTTTTAATTCCAAATTCTAAAATTTATAGAGATTTATAAGAATACCGTGGATCCAAAGCAACATACACATATCACTCCATTGACCTAATGAACCAAGCACCTGCTCCAAGAAAACAACAAGAAAACCAATACAAGATAGATATGACTTATGAAAATCCTAGGGTTAGATCTCAAAATTTGATTGTTAGGAGTAATAATAACTAGAAAATAACCAAAATTAAAGCTCACATCATGCATGAAACCAAGTGAAAATAAAATGTAAGTTCATCATTAAATTCCCTTTTTTTAATTTTTAATTTTGACCTAGTCAACAAGATTAGATCTATATGCCAAGAATTCTAACCCAAAACCCTAAATATAGAAAAGAGACCCCTGTTACAAAATAAAAACATTTCTAAAAATGTCAAAATTTTAGAAAAATATTTTGATTTGTGCCTTAGGGACCCATTTTGTCAAAATAGGCCACTTTTTGTAAATTGAGTGTTTAAGACCTCATATGAGATCTAAACTCAAAATAAAGGAAACAACCCTATTTATAATTAGAGACCTTTCCAAAAAAGTTGACTTTTCTAGAATATTTGCTAATTTGCACCCAAAAATGATTTTCCATGTAAAATAAATTAAAAATATAAAAAATGCAAATTGGGTCAAAAAATTTGAATTTTTAACCAAAGATACTCTAATATGTCATGAATCTGCAAAACAAATTGTAGAACAAAACACCTAGCCATTTGTGAGATATGATTAGATCTTTAAGATCTAGCATTTTCCATCTCCAAACAAATTCACACAAAGGGGTTAGCTCCAAAAATAGCAAAAACTAGCATGTAAAGGTGGGTTGCCCCACAGTGGGTGCCAAAAATGTGTGCTAAAATGTTGACACACTTCTATGAGTCATTATATCCAAGATTTTTCAAGAATGAGATATCAAATAGTGACTCATATCTCTCTATTTATGAGGTGCAATAGTTTATAATGGAGGCCCTTAGTTTGACCTAGTTTGTGCCCATGCAAATAAACCATAAAATGAGAGATTCAAAGAGGAAAAGAAAGAGTGCTAGTCTCCATGATCATAAAATATGCATGCAAATGAAGATGCAAGCTAATCTAAATGATAACAATGCAAAGCAATGCAAGAAAGGAAATCTAATCTATGAAAGGAAATAACATTGCAAGATTAATCTATGAAAGCAAATATGACTCTAAGATGATATAAAAATGCAAGGGTGAAGCATGATGATGGAAGCCATAGATGCATGAGAGAAGAAGAAAAGAATAGAGAAGTTTCAATGAAGCTTTAATGTCCAAACCCTAATGCTCAAACTCCTCCAAAGTCACTCTCCAAACGTGTAGCATAACAATACTATAGCAACTAACATCTGTACAAATGAGAAGGAAAGGGCTCCTTACAAAGGAAAATGTGGAGGTGGGAGGCTTCTCACAAGAGTAATGTGGGATAAGTCCCTACAAAGGCAAGTAAGAGGAAAAAGCCCACCACTAGAGGTATGTGTAAAAAAAAGGAATCTTTATAAGATTTTATTAGATTTATTTCCTTTTTCATTAAAAAGAGAGTTTTAAGTGGGGATTTATTTATTTACTTAAAAGAGGGATTTTCTTTTAATTAAATAAAATAAGATTATTTAATTAAAAGAGAGATTTTCTTTTAATTAAATAAGATTATTTAATTAAAAGAGATATTTTAATTAAATAAGATTATTTAATTAAAAGAGATATTTTAATTAAATAAGGTAAAAATACTTAATTAAAAGAGAGATTCTCTTTTAATTAAGATTATTATATTTATTTGAAAGGGATGTTTTCTTTTAATTAAATAAGATTATTGATGAAATGATCAAACCTTAGGAAATATTGAAATAATTATATTAATTACAATTTGATCAAGGAAAATGATTTGAATTGATTCAATAAAATATTGTGATGCATTGATTCATGAAATTGATAAATTGATTCAAGAATTTGATAAATTGAAGAATGGGCACCCATAGTCTAGGTGAACATTTTAGGGTGCATACAGATCACACAATCTTCTTCTTTCAACACACCACTTAGGAAGGAAAATTTCACATCCTTTTGAAATACCTTCCACTTGTACTAGGTTGTTGTTGCTATGAGAACACATACAGTTTCCATCCTTGCAATAAGTGCATATGTCTCATCATAGTCTTTACCAAATTTTTGTTTGTATGCCTTTGCCACCAAACATGCTCTATGCTTATCTATTTTTCCTTCAGCATTACACTTGGTCTTATACACCCATTTCACACCAATAACATTTTTTTTGGGAGGCATTTTTGTTAGATCCCAAGTTTTATTTCTTTCTATTGCATCTATCTCCTCATCCATGGCCTCATATCATTTTCTTTTTTCATAGCTTCTTCAAAATAAACTAGATCACTATGAGAAAATTATGTAAAATTACAAGTTTCATCAAAATCATTATAACTTTCATATTGGTATATCTCTTTAAGACTTTTAGTCTTTCTTGGTAGAAGGGAGGTGAGAGTAGGATCTGAACTTTCACCACTATTGTTGTGTTATATACGTTGAGTAGAAAGTTCTTTGAAGCTATCGTAAATTCTCTATGTGTTAATCTAGAGTTTTCTAGAGCTATCCATAGATAACTATCTAAGCATCTCTAGTTTCTTTCATTTCTACCCATTTTTGTTAGGAGTAATCCAAAAGCTATTTGGAGCCTTGTTTTTATGTTGTTTCTTCATTTTTTTGATCATCCATGTCATCTTCTTCATCAATAATAGGCAATTTACTTGAAGTGCTAGATAATGCATCCACCAAGCCATCACATGATTCATTCTTTAAAAACTCAACATCTTTTGAAATGATGATCTTCTTGGTAAGAGGGTTATACAATCTATATGATTTATATGTTGAACTATGATCTATGAAAATATACCTCTCACCTTTATCATCTAACTTTTTTCTTAGTTCCTTTGGTAATTGTGCATACCCTACACACCTGAACACTCTCAAGTGTTCAACCATCCATGTATGCCTTGCCCACTCCTTAAGAGGTATCTTATCATAGTCTAGTTTTCTATGACTTCTAATTATCAAGAAAAGTGTTGTTGCTACAACCTCTCCCCAATATTCAGTAAGAAGACCTTTTTCTTTCAACATACTTCTTGCTATCTCAATGATACTTCTATTATTTCTTCTAGCCACTCCATTTTGTTGTGGAGTATAAGTGCTTGTTAGAAACATTTTCCTACAAAATTCACAAAAATATTGGAACTATACTCTCCTCTTTTATTTGACCTTAGGACTTTAATGCAATGTCCAGTTTCTTTTTCAGCCTAGGCTTTAAACTCAAAAAACTAATCAAAAGATTTAGATTTATTTTTTTCAAAAAATACACCAATGTTCTATGGCTGAAATCATCAATAAAGGTAATAAAATAAGTACTTCGTCCTATGGAAGTAACTTACATAGGGCCTACCAAATTAGTATGCACCAACTCTAATGGTGCTCTAGCCCTTGTGGAATTTCTACATTTAAAGGGAAACCTATGTTTCTTACCCAAAATGAGAGCCTCACACTTGCTACTAGATTCTCCAACACTTGGATAGTCATCCACCATTTTTTCCTTGGATAAAAAAATTAAACCAACATAGCCAATATGTACATATCTTAGATTCCACAAATTAGAATGGTCTTCAATCACACTTATAAAAGCTTATTTATTTTGTACTATTGTGCATACTTTCTTGGGAAGTGAACCAACATTTTGAGAGATGAAACTTGTCTCAATCTTCAATGTAAACATCTGATTCTTTGTCATTTGTACCACTACAACAATTTTCTTGCTCCCATCTTTCACATGAATGACATACTTGTCATTCTCCAACAACACTTTATATCCATTATGAATGAGTTGTCAAACACTCATCAAATTATTCTTTATACCAAGGGAAAAATAAATATTCTTAATTTCTTTCTTTTCACATTGCTTGGTACAAATCATAACAGAACCTTTTCCCTCTATAGGAATATTTTCATTATTCCACATCTTAATTTTAGATTTGTAATTCTTATCAATGAAAGAAAAAAAACTTTCATTACCACTCATGTAGTTTCTACAACCATTGTCCAAATACCAAACTTGACTTGAGGGTTTTCTTCTTCACCAATATTGCACATGATGAAGGTTGTATTTTTCTTTCTTTCTACAACATTTTGATCAGCAACATTAACATGTTGTTGTGGCTGGTCACTCTATTTCTTCTAGCATTCATTTGCACAATGTCCAAACTTGTGGCAATAATAGTAGTCAATGTTGCTATACAATTTTTTCCTCCTCCTTTGGGGCTATTTTGAGAGCTACATGCTAATCTTTTTCCCTTAGCATTTCTTTTTCCAAAACTACCATGTCGTCTTCTTCTAGAGCCACGTCCAAATTTTTTTCTTCCTCTCCCCTTGCCTCTTGCATTGGCTTGAGATTCAAAGGCTAGCTCTCAAGAGGAATTTATAGACCTATTAAGGCGATGCTAATGAGTATGAAAAGAACCCATCAACTCATCAACAATCAACTTGGATAAGTCTTTTCACTCTTCAATAGAAATCACATACAAACTCCTTAAGATTTTCTCCACTACTCTTTGTTCCTCTATCACTTCTCCATTATCTTTCAACTTATTTTTCAAAGTGGAGACTCTTGTGCTAAACTCTAAAACATATTCATTTTATTTCATAGGAAGAGATTGAAACTCTCTTCAAAGCATCTACAACTTCACAACATGGACTTGACTAGTCCCTTTGAATGTAGTCTCAAGAATATCCTAAGCTTCTTTCAAAAAAATAGCTAGTGTTATTCTTGGAAATAAGACCTATGTCAAGGTTGTTTCAATCAGGCTCATGTCCTTAGCATATTCTCTTCTCATCTCTCTCAACTAATTATTTTGATTTTTTTTAAGGGCAATGAACTGAGTAGGATCTATGGCATTTGTCAAACCATTTATTACAAGAGCTCACAACTCATTAGCTATCATGACAGTCTTTATTGTTCTCTCTGAAACATAATAGTTGTGTCCATTAAAGGACATTGATTGTTATCAAACATTCTCTTATCTCCATCCATGTCTACTACAAAATAACATCAACCATCCAATGAAAACAAATGCCTCAACTCACTAAGATTAAGGGCTTTATAGATCTGATACCATGTAAATATTTGAGAAGCAAAAAAAAAAAAAAAAAACTATTATGCTCCCAAAATTTGTAAATATATTTTACCCAAACTAGGTAGAGCAATGGATTCACAGAGATGGTTTCTCTATATTCAACCATGCAGTGGAATGAACCAAATAATTATGGATACAATGGAAGTGTTGGAGCATGCCATAGATTACATCACTTTCTATTAAAATAAAAAACTAACAAATACAAACTTGTAAACATCTACAACTAGTATATCTTACTATTGTTACAAAACCAAAAATACATACAACACTACAAGGTTGCAATAAAAAAAAAATGTTTGGAATAAACAATCACTACTCTATAGGGCATTACAATAACCGATTTCTACTAAATCCTCTTTGTGCTAAAACATAGTACAAAAGAAAACATTGTAAACTACACACACAATTTGTTGTTGTCCTATATGTGTATTCTTGGACCTTTTATCTCTGCCAACTCTTCAAAATTGAAACCATTCATTTCTTTTATAAATTAGGAAACTTAATTGCTAAGTAAATCTTGACCTACTAACAACCTTTAGCCTCTCAAGCTCCTACAGGCTCTTGTAAATGAGCTACTTGGAAAGCGTCAGCTAGATCTAGACAAAGATCTGATTAATAAAATCAAATGATTCCAACACTTATGCCCAAATTTGATCTCACATTAGCTACTTTCATATTCAAAGTAAAAACTTTATGATAGTGGCGTGAACCTACTTGTGGGTAGTTTTTATAACGCTTTCATCAGAGACAGATAGGTATATTCAAAATTTTAATCTTTTTTAAGTGTAAGTCTATTTGATCTAATAAATATATTATTTTATTTATAAATCCTAATACCTACAATATTACTAATTGTGTTTGTTAATTGAAAATTCACATTCTCTTAAAATAATGCATTGAGTATATTTTTTAATGTAAATTACCTAGTATGTATTTTGAAGTATGTAATGTGTTTACAAAAGTGCTACTCAATTCCCAAATGTACAAGGAATCTAATGAATTAAAATATATCCTATGATGCTTTATTGATAAATTCAAAAAAAAAAATCTTATGTTTTCTTAAGTCTATAATAAAATATGACAAAATATAATGCATACATGTTTAATACTCTTGATTATATGAAAATATTGTTGGCATGCAACATCATTTTTTATATAAAAGTAGCAAAAAGTAGGGGGCTAGCCCTTTACAACAGTGATGGCACAACTAGCAAAAAGCTTGCCAATAACCAACAAACAACCACACACGCCACCCTTAAAGACTTACATCAAAAAAATAAGTAACAAAATAGCAGTAATTAAAATTAGTAGAGATCCTACCCTTAGAATCAACAGAGTTAAATTTTTTATCAAAAAACATATAGGTGGTCATCACATCGTACCACCTATAGCCCAAAACTAAATTCAACATAAAAAAACAAAACCATCACCAAAGGATGAAAAATGAAAACTAGAAAAGTACCATAACACAAGAGAAACCAAGAGGCTACTAACTATCATTTTTTTTCTCTCTTTTCCTAGCTTGGAGCACCTTGGCTAGTCTTTAGCAAGGAAGCCATAGAGAAGCTTTGAGTCCCCCTTCCCTAGGCTCTCCTCCTCTAATGGATTAGTTAGTAGCTGGAGAGTGGTGGCAATTGCATGAATCACCTTAAGGGTGAACTTGGAGAAGAGGGTGAAGCCCCACTCTATAGCATTGCACCCATCTTTCAACTTCTGGAGATCCTTGTGAGTAACAACCCATTTTTCCTCTATTCCCAACTTTAGATCCTTGTTGTTTTCCATAGAATTGTTGTTGTCCTGCACCACAAGATTGTTAGTGGGGGCCTTTAGTTTTTCCAGAGCATCTTTCTTAACTAGGGAGGAGATAGTGTTAGGGGAGTCATTCACAATTTTGGGGTTCTCCTAGTTATTAGTAGAAGGCAGGGTGATGGTGGCAAAGACATGGGTGGGGTCAAGAGATGGGTCCTTAATAGGATTGTCTGCCTCAAAATCCCAAGTTCCATCTAGGGTATCATCCCATTTCTCCACATCTTTTTTTGTTTCATCTTTCCCCTTCTCCTAGCCATCCCTTGAGTTCTTGTCACTCTCCTTAGAGTTAGTGTCTTCCTCCTCCTCCTCTCGAGAGTGACTAGCCATTTGTTTGTATCTTCCATGGGTCTTAAAAAAATTTCTTGACCTTCTTCTACTCCCACCAATTTCCTCGTCTGAATCCCCATTCTCCACCTTCACCTTCCTTTCCATTTTAATTCTTTTATTAGTAGCCAATTTCGGGGACATCTTGTTCTCCCTACCCTTAATAGGGGTTTGGCTAGGGGAGGGCTAAGGGGTAGGGGCATAACTGCCACCTGCATATTCCTAATGCATGAGCCCCCCAAAAGGGAGGACATTGTCAATGGCAATCACATAGGGACGAAAAAGGGCAAAGTGAAATTCAAAAAGAAGAAACATGAACCCTTGGTGGAGGATAGTGAATTTGGCCCCTTTCTTCCTTTTCTCTCTGACATCCATCATAGTTTCTTCAAGTGTGTACATCAAGAAGAAAGGAATGCAAAAAAGCTCTTTGTTATGAAAATGGTTAAGTAGAGGAAATGATAAAAGTAATACACAATGTGTCTACCTTCCAGCATCAAATATTTTATAATCATCAAACAAATATCATCCTAGGGCTCTGGAAGCTTATCCCTCCTAAAATCACCATAGTATCAATCTAGGGCCTCATTGCCTCTGAAGAAACTAGCCATACTATCTTCATCTGCCACTTTTGTAATCTCTTACAATATCCTATTTGTCTAGAAATGGACTCCTCATTCACCTAAAACATAATGCCATTAATAGTCACCCACCTTTCCTTCAGCTAGCAATGAATTGTTGTGAATAGTTCTTTTCGTAGCCCCCCATAGCCTGCATGTAGGGGACAAACCCTCCTTCCTTCAATAGAATCCAAGTGGCTTGCCTTTTGGAGAAATCCTCCATCTTTGTGGGCTTCAATATGTTTAGGTCCCCACCCATGTAAATAGCTTTCTCAATGATATCTCCTTCCTCAATATCAGTAATTCTCATTTGCACCTAGAAAGTCACAAAGGCAGGGCTAAAAATGTAGTAACTGGCAGTTGAAAAGCTATCTTTCTTCTGCTTTATGAGACTGTGAATCCCATAATGAACCAACCAGTTTAAAATATCATTACAAGGAATGCAAAAAATCCACATGTAAAACCTTAATGATCTAGCCTTAGTAATAATGTGAATTTTTTTTGTAATCCTCCCATAATGTCAAACAATGTTGGCACTAATTTCAAATATGATATTATTTATTGTATCCCCTTATCTATGTCCTTTCATGAAGTAATCCATATAATTAAACCTTGTGAAATGTCTTGTCAAAATCAAGATGATCTTAACTATCATAAGGATAGAAATTCTACCAAATTTTCCCATTCTCCAAAATTGTAAGGTCATCAAACCTAATTTAGAGGAGCATTTTCCTTACTAATGAGGGAATTTATATAGTTAGGGAACATTTCAGCATTGTTCTAGGTTTTTAAGTTGTTAAAATCAAACCCCAATCTAGTCAAGGCATCATCAACTACATTGCCTTCCCTATAAGTGTGTTGTAAGTCATAATGATCAAGGGTCATGAGGTACTACCATATGTCACCCAATATGGGACACAGAGCCCAACCTATTTGAGTTCACCCTTTAATAGAGTCAACAATGAGTTTAGAAACCCCTCTATGATTAATCTTCTCACCTTTTTTTGCACAACAAATTTTAGCCCCCAAAGTAAGGTAGTGGCCTCCAACACATTATTGGTTCCTTGACCCAAGCATCCATAGTCAGCAACCAAAACATCACCCTTTCCATTTCTTAGCACACCTCTAACTATCACCTACTCCACCCCTATACAACACCATGAAAGTTGAGTTTGGACATGGCAGTGGTGGTAATCCAATGGGTATTTTTTCTAGTTACCATTTTTGAATTATCAAAATTCTAGAAGTTAAGGAGAATATTCCACTTCCCAACAATATCCAACTCCTACTTGAATAGGGGTTCCTATGGCACTCTAAATTTTTCCACCATAACATTGTCCATGATGAGCTTACCCAAAATCTCTCCCACAACCTCCTCACCCCTTTCCTCCTCCCAGAAGACCCTATTATTTCTCTCCTTCCAAATACCCCAGTAAACATGTGGGAGGAGCAGATTCCAAAGGACTCTAAGGTGTGGGTGGAAGAAGGGGCAGCTCTAGTTCTCCAAAAATTGTTCCATACCTCTATTTATGACCCAAACCAATGAAAATTTATTCCAAATGTAAGACCAAACCTTTAAGGTATGGGGGCACTCCAAAAAGAGGTGAACAATAATTTCCTCTTCCTCCTTGTAGAGGTAGCATTGGTTGGTCATCAGTATACCTCTCCTTTGGAGGTTGTCAATAGTGAGGATCTTTCCATGCATGACTATCCACTAAAAGAAATTGAGTTTTGGTAATAATTGTCTATTCTAGACCTTAATCTAGCTAATCAAGGTCTGATCTTTCTCAAAAGTAAGCTGGTAGGAAAAGCCAACCAAAGAACTGAACATTAGTCCTCCTATCACAAATTGCTTCATCCAACTGGGTATGTATAGGGAGAGTGCGGTGGCACATCATATCCTCCAATTATTTAACCAGGGGATCCTCTCTATTAGGAATATCCAAAGTGGATAAACTCTTGTTCCACCTTCATTCCCACCTTTCTTTTCAAGGATTCCTAGAGCCCACTGAATTTTTTGTAGATGACTAGTTTTCCCCCTATCCAGTTGTCCTACTAGAATCTTATTATTTTACCATTCCCAACCAACCATTTAAGTCCCTTCCATAGAAGGGGCCTAATTTTGAGGATGATGTTCCAGATCTTAGAGTCACTAGGGAGATCATTATTATGGAGGTTATATCTAAAGTGAGTGTTGGAATGGTATTTATTCCTAATGATTGGTATTTATCATTATTATGGAGGTTATATTGAGAGGAAGTAGATTAGTATTTCTTGAAGAGCTGCCACTAGGAGTTGAAGTTTACCTACATTACTGGTAATTTACCCTTCTACCTAGTGAGCATTTTTTTGCACTCTCTAGAATAGTATTCCAAAATATGGTAGAGACCTACTTGATAGTTAGAGAAAGAGCAAGGTAGGTGTCTGGGAGGTTCTCCAATTGGCATCCAAGAATATTTTTAACCTTAACTAGCAAAACCTTAAGTGTATTAAAAAAATAGAAGTTACTTTTTACCAGGTTAATTTGCGAACTTGAAAAATTCTCATAATTGGTGAGGAGGGTCCTCCAAGCTCTAGCTTCTTGGATAGAAGAATGTATGAAAAGAAAAGTGTTCTCCACAAATTGTTGGATAATCTTAGGGGTTAATGTAGTAGTTGGCTAGATACCTTTCAAGTTTCCTAAACTAGCCAATCTAGTAACTGACCTTCTTAACACTTCAGCCACCATAATGAAAAGGTGAGGGGAAAGAGGATCACCCTATCTCAGACCTCTTATAGCATCAAATTTTCCCTAAGGATTCCCATTAAGAAGCACCACAAATTGTGTGGTTTCCACCATAGTTTTTATGATATTCATATTGTCCTTATTGAACCCCACTTATTCTAGGACATCATATAGGAATGACTAATTGAATCTATCATAGCCCTTAGAAATATCAAGTTTAAAGGTCATACTAGGTCTTCCAGTTCTCTCCTTGGAGTAGATGATTTCATGAGTGGTAATCATAGTGTCTAGAATTTGATGACTTGGGACAAACCCCTTCTGAGGGATCCCAATAACCATATCTAGGAAGGATTTAATCGTATTGACTAACACCTTGGAGAAGACCTTATAGATGGTATTGTAGAGGCTGATTGGCCTAAAATCCATTACGGTTCTTGGTTCCTAGATCTTAGGCACAAGGAAAATAAAGCTTATTATTTATCCTCCTTAACATCCTCCTCATTATGATCATATCCCTAGTGGCCCAAATAAGTTATTTTTTAATCACTTCCCATAAGTGCTAGAAGAAGGCTAGTGAGAAGCTGTCTGAGCCTGGAGCCTTGAAGGCTTTCACAAAGAATACAACATTCTTCACCTCCTCTTCTAAGACTTTATCCTTGAGCTTATAATTTTCCTCATCCCCCAAGACTATTAGGATTTTATTGAGCATACTTCTCCTAATTAAATTGTTCCTCCTCGTGTCCTCTTTTTTATAAGCATTCATAAAGAATTCCACCAAATGTCTTCCCATTTCCTCCTACTCCTTTAGGGTCCTCCCTTCTTCCTCCTCTAGAGAGGAAATGGTATTTTTTTTTATGATTAAAATTAGATCTATGGAAGAAGGATGTTTTCCTATCACCTCTGGTCACTTAGGAAATGTGAGACCTTTGCTTCCAATAGATCTCCTTCTTGTAAATAGTATCTTGCCACTTCTTCATGTAGTTCTCCTCCTCAAGAATGGTAGCCTTAGTGTCATCTCCTACTGCCATGACTAATTGTAGTCTTTTGAGCTCCTCCTCAAGCTCCTTTTTTATTTTAAACACATCCCCAAAGGATCTTTTAGCCCAATTCTTAGCATTTCTCCTTACATTATCTAGTTTCTAAGTTAGTCGAAACATAGTCATCCCATCCACTCTGATGTTTTTCCATTCTTCCACTTTATTCTTGAAATGAAGGTGGGAAAGCCACATGATTTCATATCTAAAGGGTTTAGGTACACTCATAAGTTCATTCTTCCAAATTGGGGAGATGTTAGAAATAGTTCTTAAGAGGTTGACTAGGGAGGGGGGGATGATGTGAGGCTAGTCCCCTGAAACCAGGAGTCATTCCAACCTGACTTGGATATAGTCTTAGCCTTTCCTGTTGTTGGACCAAGTAAAGAGGTTACCCTACAGGTCCACATCGATTAGATCATAGGTGTTAATGAAATCCAAAAGATGTCGCATACTCTCAAAGAAGTCATTGATCCCCCCAAGATTTTATGAAGGGTATAGTGGGGTGTTAAAGTCCCCTATGCAAATAAAGCTTTTTTCCTTCAAATTTCCCACCTCTCTTCCAATCTATTCGCAAACTTCACTTCTTCCTACCATGGTATTTGTGGCATAGATGTTTACCAAATTCCCCACGATTATGTCATTGCTAAACTCAGAAATCATGTAGTTCTTTTGTTTATGAACCTTCCTACCCCTCAGGACATTAGGATTCCACATAGTTACTAGGCCCCCTGAAACCCCTTCCACTTCTGAATGAAAGAAAGTAGCCCTAGGCCATAACTTATTATCCAATCTAGTAAAGTTTTGGTCAATTATCTTAGTTTTTTGAATGAGGATATAGTCAATCCTTTTAGATTGGATACATTATCTAAGAGTGTACTATTTCTAAGCATTGTTCAACCCCCTCATATTCTAAGAAAGAAATTTCATTTCTTACCTTTCTTAGTTTTCTCCAGTATAAGCTGACTTCCACTCACCACCTCCCTTCCTACTTGCTTCATTTGAGTTATTTTGTTGTTAGGACAATCCACTGTATTAGCTACCCCCATATTTCACTTCTTTCCACCCATGGTTTTCCTTTTCGGGAATTACCACTCACCCATAACACTTGTTTGAGGGGAGGATGGGGCCAATAAATCCATCCTTCCCTCAGCCTTCTTAATGCTTCTGAGGACTTTAGCCACCTCTTCCTCAAGAGACACCACTTTGAGTCTTTTTAGGGTAAAAATCCCCTAGTAGCCCAACATATTAGGTTCACCATTGTTAGGACGCCCTCCACCACCATTAATCGTATGGAGTTCTTGGAAGGAGTCACCAACACTAGTCTAGTTCATAACCAGGGAACCCAAGGTCACCAAATGCTCTCTTGTTAGGCTCACATGACTCCCAATAGAATCTTTGCTAACAAATTCCTCCTCCTTGTAGTCACCAACCTCCTCCTTGTGGTCACTTCCAGGGGTTCCAATTTTTCCTTTGTCTAGAGCATGGTCAATAGAACCCTCTCTTACCACTGGAGAATTTAGTAGATCATTTATCTCCTTCCTAAATGGGTATTCCTCCATATCTACCCCTTTCTTCTCTTCCACACTAGTCACCTTAATCATCTTGTCAGCTTCTTCACCCTTACCTTGCTTTTTGTTTTCCACTAGAGACTTCCCACCAGAGTTGTCCTTCTTACTTTTAGCTTCTACTCCCAGAGGAGTAATTAATGGTTCCCCTAGAATAGTAGAGTCTTTAACAATGCCAGGAGAACCCACTTTTTTCTTGTCCATCATAGAAAGGGGATTTCAAGATGGCAACACATGGCCAAAATACCCACATTTTTGGCTATATAGGATGGAATTTTCATATTCAATTGGCTAGACCCTTTTTCCCCACTTAGAGGACAATGTGATCAAAATCAAGAGAGTTCTATTAATGGTAATATTTACATAGAATCTAGCAAAGACAAATCTAGATTTAAGAAGGGTTGTTTGGTCCACTGCAAAAAAATTGTCCAAAAGTGTTTGCAATGCATCTTAGGATTTTTTTCATCCCAAAAGTCTAGTCTAAGTCCTCGTAAATGGACCCAAACTAGGGCTAGGATTTAGAGCTCCAAGTTGGCATCAAAGCCAAGGTGCCATTTCACCAAGGCTAGATAGTGTTTCCTAGAATACCAAGTCCTAGAAAGGATAATCACCAAATCCTCACCAACCATGAAGCAGAAGTAGAAGAGGCCACTAGGAATGGCCAAGACACTAACACTACCCTTCACAAACCATTTTTGTGCCACGCAGTTCCTAGTCATCTCAATTGATGGCCTAAAGGAAATGAATTGACCCACAACACAATGTTTAAGGGACGCAACAATGTTATCCACAACACTATTAGGAAAAGAAAGTTTTGGTCCCATAATACCATGGTCAACTTTGGGATCCTCAAGCTTGGTGTTCCCCTCCTTGTTCCCAATAAGCAGAGTCAACTCTAGAAACTAACAAAGGGGGTGCTCAAAAGTGCTAGTCAAACCCAACACAATACCCAAAAAAGTAGGAGAAACTCCTCTATGAAGATCTAGCACCATGTATAGGTCTGGGCACACCAAGGCTCTAGCATGCCTGGGCCCTCCAGGGCCATGGCAGTTCAAAATTAAAAATGTGGAATGAGTGGGAAAGGTTGTAGAGCAAGTTGCAAAGCAGGCATGGATTTGTTTGAAAATACATGTAACATAATTATTTCAAGAAAGGCTTCAATTTAGGATCGCAAAATTGTAGATTAGGGTGGAGAGAGGTTTTACAAATAGTGGTTAATTAGTAGATTTGGGTTTTTAACCAAACCAACATTTGCATCCACTTCTTCTCAAACCAAACTACCATTCTTAATATGGATTGATGCACAAACCATGCAAGCTTAAGTTATGGTTTGACATCACATGATGAATGTTTTAAGTCTTAGGTGGGACAAAAGTTGATAATTAATAATATTATGCAATTCCTACATTCAGAGTATTGATATGATATTACACAATTTATGAATACAAATATGGGAATAGGAATACATATTCTGGAATTGTTATTCTAGAATAGAAAATAAGAATACATATTCCTATTTTTGTTTGGTTCAAACAAAATTTTATGGGGAATTCATGGACCCCAAAATTTATGTTTTCTAAAATAAATAAAATTGGAATAGGAATCCATATTCCAATTCCATGATTTAGGTGGAATTGTAAACACTCTTTTTTAAACTAAAATTGGAATAAGTATTCATATTCACAATTCCGATTTGGTGCGCCCAAATAGAGAATTAAAAAATTTAAGAATTTACATATGCCTATTGCCCACATATTCTTCCTTCTAAAAGGACCCTTATAGTCAAAGATCAAAAGCCCTAAACTAACCTAGGTGCATCCTTGATGTATCAAATACTTTATTGTATTATGTAATAGCTAGTGAAAATTTGTAATAGAGGTTTGGGATAAAGACATTTTAATGATCAAAATCACTAATGATAATCTTGATTAATTGTTGTGTAGAGGAATAATGCATTGCAATTAGTTGTGGCTATAGTGAGGTTGGGGTATTAGACTGAATCAACTGCTCTCAAATATTACATACTAAGGAGAAAATAAAGCTTAGAAAAAATAAGTCATCTTTTATTTTTTTTCTAAATCTTAAAAATGAAACTTAATATGATATTTAAGACTACCATCACCTTTGCGCATTTATAAAAGTGAGAATGATTCAAAAGCTCTATCATGTTATAGAAACAGGAGAATTTATTGATAATTTATTGATAATTGAGGGAGCAAGTGTGCAATAGTGTAGTTGCCCCATGGTGATATAAGCCACATGGATTTTCAGAAGAACTCATAGTGGACAAAAGATGCACTTGTGCACTTGAATAAATGCAACATCATTAGTGCCATGTTCTAATGATGGATTGTGGGCACTAGAAAGATTTGATGAAAGATAAAAGGTATCATGCAGATGGAGATAAGTCATAAACATAAAATTAATTTTTTTTGTCAAATTGCATGACATTCTTGTATGGGCTTATGAAATACAAATCACTTCACCATCTCACAAAGTCACATGAATCACCCCCTTGAAATGGTGAAAGGTAAGTTATATTGGAGCTAGGTAAGTATTATTTTGAGATGAATACTGTTGTCATTTGAAATTTCATGGGAATATCTCTTAATCCCTTTGATTATCTTTAGATTGAATTTTGTTAGTCCCTGCCTATCTATAGGTAGGGTACTAATTTTTTTGGTTGTGGTCACCAATTAAATTTTATGAGCAAAATCTATATATTGCTAAAGTTTACAATGATTTATTTTTAAATGAATTTAAAAAAATTAATTCCTTATTTGTGATTGGTTGATCTCTATTTTTGTAGGGGTGATATTCAATTTTCTCCAACAAAAATTCAAAATATTTTTCTAACATTAATTAATGAATGCATTAATTACAACTTTATCTTTTCAACATTTGTGACAAGTGGATTAACTTTTAAAAAGATAATCATTTTATCTTCAACCTCACAAATAAATGTTTAATCAATATTAATTATCCACATTAATTCCAAATCAATTGCACTTCTCACCAATTTATATTTTTAAATTTATATTTTCTTTCAATTTAATTTTTTCTTTTTAATATTTTAAAAGTTTATACTAAATTAATCAATACAAAACTTAAGATATGCAATATAAAATATTAATGGTTAATAATTAATTTTTATATATAAAATGATTATTATATCATATCACTTGTAATATATAAATAAATGATTTTATTGTATATAATGTAAATATGATTTGTAATGATATTTTAAAAGTATTGAATATTTTAATAATATTTTTTAATACAATAAGACAACATAAAGAAGATCAAATATTAAAAATTGATTGGTTTGTAATTTTTAATGTATTTTACAAATAAAACCTTCATCTATTTTTTTTCTATTTTTTCTAGGTAATTTTTATATTTTATTAAGTAGAAGTAAAGTTTTACAATTTTTAGGCAATTCATGCTTGCCAAAGATCTAGACATCTTGACACTAAGCCACTACAACTATTCAGCTACACCCATTATACATTTGACAAAATGGTCATAAACACCAAAGAACCTACATGTATTTTATCTACTTTCTAACTATCACATAAGGCAGGGACTCGAGCTCGACCAGAGCTCTTGTTTTAAAAAGGATTAGAATGGGTATTTTAATTTATTGATTTGATTGTACTTGTATATATATTAATATTATTAAGAATGTATATGTTATCCATTTATTTTCAATTAATTCAAATATTTATTTATGTATATATTGATTCAATATTTTCTTAGGGTTTCTAATATTTTTCCTATTGTGATATTAATATAATATTTTCTTTTAGAGAGAAGTCAATATACCCTTTGTTAGACCTAATATCTGCCAATTGGGAAGGCCCTTGTTAGGGTTTTGAATTTGTGCTTTTGCAACTCTGAAAGGACCAAAAGGCAAAAGAGTGAGTATAGAAGGTAAAGTATTTATAAAATTCTATTCATTCTCCTATAATTATTTTAACATTTCAAAAGGGATAACATGTAGATTAAAATATTGATCTTTATATTGTGTTTCCTCAAAGATGAATAGAGAAAATATTTTTAAATTATTATTTCATTGGGAGGTAACAAATTTTTTTTATCCTATGAAATACATTTTTATTAAATCTATCTTCAAAAGGTTTATAATATGAATATTTTGATACATGATAGATTTAGAAAAAAATGATAGTAAATTCTTACTCTAGTAAATTTATAAATTTTAACTGTTCTTAAAACAATATTCATTTTCTAAAATTTGATGTTCTTTGATAAACCCTTATATATGTTGTTGAAGATTGTGTAGGGTTCAGTAGATTTTTATAAGGTCATGAACATTTGCAAGAAAGATTATGTGCAAGATCTGTTATTTATACAAGGAAGTAAATATGCAAAACATTTATGTATCAAAGAGCATAAAACATTTGGAATGAAGATTATTATCAATGGTTAAAGGACATGTCCCTTGAAAGAAGTTGTCAAAGATGGAGCAAATCTTACATATTACCTATATTATTTTGTTAAACCTATGTATTGTAAATATTAAGTTTTCAATTGTATTTAAGTTTTAGTTAAGAAGCATTGTGATGATCTGAAGCTTGTTTGCATAGTTTCATCTCTATAAAGGATACCGAGATCATTCACATTATATACATGTAGTTATATAGAAAATAAATATTTCAAATTATGAGACATTGGATGCTTATTCTAGTATGATTAGGTAATGAAACTTAAACACTACTCAACTATACTTCTTTTTTTTTAATTAATAAAAGATTCTATTTCTATCTCAATTTAGCTAATTGGATTTTCAATACTTGTATACTATATTATCCTCTTGGATCTAAAACTACTATTAGATAGATCAAATTTCATGAATACTCTTGATTATTAGATATTTTCATATTGTGCTATGGTTTTCATCTAATTGGTCTCCTTTACTTGGGGTTAAATTCATTTAGACTAATGTTTCATGTTCAATTAAGTTCTTCATCTAGTAGTTGATGGTGTGACTAGCCATCTCCAAAAGAGTCTAATGATAAGTATGTGCAAGGTTGACTCCATTTTCCAAAATTGGATAAAGGAACTAGTTTATTGATTCGCTTGAGTTGATGTATAGTTACATGTTGGTGTGGTACTTTCCCTTAGTCATCTTTGTAGCATTCATTCATTGTCACTCATGTTTCCAATCATCATTTAAAAGCATTCTAAAAACATTCCAAAAGCATTCAACCTTATAATTTTGTTTCTCCTTGAGAAGATACTTGCCAACTCAAGAGTGGTAGCCATAAATTCTATAAAAGAAAGCCTCAACCTAACCTGAAAGGTTGAGATAAAGCTACACCCACCTAGGCATATAGAGCCTAAAGTGTGGAGATTGAATTATTAGGTTTTAGTCTCTAAAGTTTGCTAGGATTATATTGAGATTCCAACATCAAGTAAGCAAGGCTTGTAGGAATTCAACCAACAATTTTGAGAACTAGTAGAAGAAACCCAAGATTTTTATTTACTCTCAAGATTTTCCATAGATCATATTGAAATAATCTATGATACAATTTATCTATTACACCAGTATGAGAAGAAGAGGAGAAACACGCAATATAACTAATATAAATTTGATGTTTCCTAATCTCACTAGGAGGCATTATCATTTCACATCTCAAGGAGGTGGATGTTCACATAGCCATGCCACTAACATAGATAGAAGATGCACTCTACAAAAAAATAGAAGATCTTAGGAGTGCATTATTGGCTCTAATACATATGAAAGATTCTTGGGACACTCTACTAAATACAACACAAGAATAATACAATGATATCTTTGAAAAGTTGTAAAATCAATCCCAATGAGGCAAAGCACAGAAAAAAGGGGAGGACATAGAAAATCAAGTGACACCATAGGCCCCCCAACAATACCCATTATTATTGCTAATAGAAAGGGGGAGATGAAATTGGATGATGAAGTTGAAGATATGATAAATATGAAGAGAAAGGGGGCTAAAGAGTTGAGGATTTAGATGAAGATGGAAGGTGAATATGTAAGAGGGAGATGAAAAGTATAACATAGGAGAAAATTGTTATAAGAGTAAGAAATCCAAGGAGATAACATAAACAAAGTATCCAAAAAAGGGGAATAGACTCATAAATTCTAAGACCACACACATGCAAAAAGGAGACAGGTTAAGCACAAACCTATGAAGTAATGTAAGTCTTTTTAACCTAAAAATTTATATCCAAGTATAAAATTTTTTTCATTAATTCCAAAGGGGGTGATTTTTGGAGTAAGTTACATTGAAATGATGAACTAAGAAAAATGGTGAGCAAGGAACTCACGCATCAAGTAAGTGTTAAAGTGTTACCATTAATTATGATCCAATCAACAAGAAGATTGAAGTGTTGCAAGTGTAACCACTAGTAGACTAGAATTTTGGTCTCAAGAAAGTATACAAGAAAGATGTGGAAGTTTGATGGTCATAGGTCCATTACCATTGATGTGATGAAACTAAAGAAGGTATGAATGTGACATGATACATATGCAAATAGAAGCAATGGAATGCAGTTGAAGAACATAAAGACTCAAGTCTACAAGTAGATATCAAAATGGACAAGTAGGACTATATGTATAGGAACCTATGGATAGGTATTCATGGGTGTATTATAAAAATTGTCACCATGCAATTCAAATGCAAAACTCACAATTTGAGCAAGATAATTTTAGGGTTTCTACTCACAAATAGTGAGAGTGTTTTAAGTTCACTCACACTTTATTTTGAAGTTTTTGGTCATGGTCATTATCATTTTTGTTGTAAATATGTTAGGTAGAGATATGTCAAGATAGAAAACATAATTTGTGAAGAGAGATTAATAGAAAACTAATGTAAAAGTACAAGGAGAAAAAGGAAGTGATCAAAGCTAGTTTACCAAGCCTCAATAGAGGAAGGAGATAAGTTTATCTCTAGGGATATTTTATAGAGGATATACCACCTAAAAGGGGTTCCAAGTATTCATATCTATTGTAGTTATTTGATAGGGAAGACTTGTAATAATAATTTTAAATCTTTTAACAAGGTATTTGTTAGAAAGAGATCAAAATCCTCTAGCAATGTGGCATAGATAGGATAGTGTAACCTAACAGATTATATGTGTTCCTAATAGGATACATTCTCAAAAGGAATAGATGCAAGCCTTTAACATGCACCATTTTACTTAAAAGTAAAGGCTAGTAGGAATATTACTCCTAGTGTGGTTTCCACTCTCACAATGGGACTTTTCACAAAAAAACATTTGTGTCATTGATGCATGCATCATTGTGTAATCATGTATAGTTTTACTGCATAGATTTTATCATTACCTCAATAGTAAAGGTGTTAGTGATAAAGTTTATATTTAAGATAGCTAAATTAATTGATAAAATTTTTAGAATTTGGCAAATAGATTTACCCTCCTCTTAGTACCAATTGGGATGAACAAGCAATTCAACCCATTTGTAAAAAAATAGTTCAAGTTCTCCTAAGATGGTCAATGTGACCAAAGTAAAATTATAGCCTCATGGAAGGGTAAAGATGATTAGTATGTTTTATTTATAGTTCACTTTAAGACATTAAATATGTCCATGTAAAGTCTAAGAAAGTTTGGGGGCTAAATGTAAAAGTTGTCAAGTTTTCATAAATAAATATCATTAGTAAAGGTCTTGTGATCATTAGTCGTGGGAAGAATGTGTCAACTATATATTTATGGGTCATGGAATTCTTAGGAAGATATTTTTTTTGTAGTGAATTCATTGGAGGGTTTACAATAATCATTGAGGAAGAGTGTTTGTGTTCATGTTTGAGTCATCTTGATCTATGATAAGTTAATTAGAGTATCTTGTGGCAATATTGCAGTCATTGACATAGCTTACACTATTAGGACAAGGGATTTTACATCCTCTCAAAATCCAATGAGATTAGTTGTGTAACTAATATTGATAAATATAGAATATGGTAATAACCCTTTGTAATGTGATTTAGAAAAAGATATTGTTATCTATTCTTTCCCTTTCACCAAAATTTGAATTCAAAGGTAGAGGCATGCCCAATAGTTGTATTTTCAAATATCCAAGTGTCATAAGAATACATTTAGAAACTTTAGCTTATTTCCTATGTCCCTAAGTTATAATCCTTCATGTTATATCATAATGGATGTTTCAAGTCGCAACCATGTGACTACCTTTCATCATTTTGAGGTACCCAATATGCATGAATTGGGTGGCTATCTTTTCAAGGTGTTGGACCAGGCTCGACTGACTACCTGCTGGTATTTACTTATGACTGCAACCCCACAAATTCATAAGGGGGCTGGTTGATATAGCTTTATAATAGTTTATGTAACATCAATGTTCAAGTGGCAATATTGTGATCACCCTCTATATCACACAATCACAATGGATTAAGGGATAATCATGGTTAGGGCCATGACATAGTGAATACCTTTATTTGTTGGATCACAAGGTTGTGATCTTAACTCAAGGTTTAAGTTGTGATGTCACAACTCTTCCTCATTTGCATGGTTGTAGTGAGTTAAATGCAAACCACAATTAGTGTTGTGATCATGTTTCTCTTCTTTTTTTCATTGTCACAATGAGTTAAGATAATCCTGTGTCAAAGTGGGCCACTTCATTTTTGTGGCTAATGGATATGTCAAAATGAGATGATAGTTTTCTTAGTTTTATTTGTGCTTTACAAAAGTGGGCCAATTTCTTACTGTGCCTTTGTCTACTGTTGATATCAAAGTAAATCTATGTTTTTCATCTTTTCACTATAGAAAGTTTCTAGATCTTTAGCCATGGAGATATAACAATAGCTTGACACTTGGAGGTGATAGGACCAGCCCATGCAAGGAGTTGCCAATAGTTTTCTATCATGAATGAAGCTCTAGCTATTAGGTTCCTATTCACTACAAATATAAACACAAAGAAGAAGGGTATTTTGTCATGGTCATTTGATCTTCCAAGATCAAAGGATGTCTCTTTGTTGCTATGGAAAGTTACATGATGAATATACATAGTGAGATAGCAGCGATGCAACATGTGTCCCAACACATCATAGTTCATAAGGTATTTGTATTTTCACTAGTGTCGAATTGAAGATAGATCAAGGGATGTCATTTTGTCACTATGGAAAGCTGCTAGATTTTTAAACATAGTGACAACAAAAATTTGACATGTGTCTTAGCGGGCTTGGGTGGTGAAGTCACAAATAGGTGGCAGTCAGCGGTCAACATAAGGTTAGAAGGTTAAATAGGGTGGCAAAATGTTTTGTTATCATTAGGCCACATTGTGAAGGTGAGGGTGGAATTTTTTTGACTTGCTGATATATCTGATTTGGCATAAGTAAGAACATAAGAAAGAAGCTCTTTAATGGAAGAATTGATCTTTTGATCATCAACAAATTTTTTATATTTTCCATGCCCATTTGATGCAAGTAATACTCCATCACCGTCTAGTTTATCCATCTACCCAGTCAGAGTGTTAATGGTCACTGTTTCTATCTTCTTAGGTTTTGGGTTCATATGAAGGATATAATTTCCTACATTTGGATGTATACTAAGATCAATCTTCTTTAAATTTGTAGTGATTTTTATTTTAAACCTTAAATGCAATTGTTGTGCTTTGCCTTAGGGTAGAAGCTATCTAAGTTATGCTTGAACTATAAAAGCAAATTTTGTAACTCTTCTTAGGGAGGACCCTTTTCTAATTCATTAGCATTGCATTTTATGTTGTACTACTATAATTTTCCTTTTTTCTGTGCACAAATGTATTCTCTATCTTACCTCCATCTCCCATTAATATAAGTGCAGAATTTCCTTGCCTTTGTTGATGTTTTGACTTCTATTTTTCAAATTGCATAATAGTATCTATTTTTCCTTGGATGTTATAGAGTGAATTTCCTTCCATGTAGCATTTCATTTGGTTTTTGATATGATTGTGGCTATTGGATTGAAACAAAGGTTGAATTAGTGTATCTTGAGAATATGTTAATGAATAGTGCATTGTTAGGCAGAAATAAGGTTGAAAAAATAATTTTGGTGTATCACCCACTTTAGATTAGATTAGTTAATTTTCTTTCACAAATCCATTTTCCCTTTTCCTCTCAAAAATTAGTTAGGTACACCTTGATAGTAAGGAAGACAACCTTCTTTAGAGACTCAATCTCATAGTTCAAGTCCCACAGCTTGAAGATTGTTTCCATGTTTCACAAGGTTACCTTTAGGTAAAAAAATTAGGCAAGGGTGCAAGCTTTTGTGACAATAGTTTTTTGGCATGCCCTATGGAACTAACTTATCAAAGAATTATAAGTCTACTGGTTCATGGTGTCAAAGTGAAGAACTTCAAATACATGCTAAGAATATAGTGCTACTTTCAGTATTTTTAGGTCTTTAAGAGGCTCATTTTCAAGTACTTGATGAATCCATCTTGACATTCTAGTTTCTAGCCCAAAGTTGATATGATTCATGCCAAAGACTCATATAAGATCATCTTCAAGAGGTAATTTTGAATACACTAAGCTTTCATTTTCAAACCCTAGGAGAAAGAGAAATAGATTATCTCTATCACTAGTTAAGAGTGTAGCAGTAGCATGTACCAGTACAAGATCTCTTTCCACTCCTTCTATTGATAGATCATAGCCTAGGTTACTATCCTCTAATTTGAATAGGTCATTATTTCATATGGTACAACCAAGAGCACATGCATTTTCCACCTTTACTATTGGGAGTCCTCTCATTTTGTCTCAAAGACATTATATCCTAGTATCAACCCTCAAAAGTATACCTGATTTCACTGGTGAAACTTCCATCTCTCCTACAGAACATATTCAAGAGATTTCAAATGTTTTTAATATACATGGTACTGTAGAAAATGATGATGTTTTTGTTAGGCTTCTAGATTCATACTTAAAGGTAAAACCATTATAATGGTATAAAGTTTTGCCTCATAACTCTATTACTATTTGGGATGGGTTAGAAGAAGAACTTTGCAAACACTTTGAAGATAAAAGTGATTGTTTATCACTTTTGGAGCATCCAACAACTATCAAAAGAGAACCCCATGAATATATGACAAATTTTAATTATAGATTTCAAAAGACATGGGATAGAATACCTACTATAGTAAAGCCTTCCCCTGGCAATGCTTTTTGTATTACCTTAGAGCCTTTAATAGTGATATAACTACCATAGTGAAAACTATGGGAGAGGATACTTTACTAGCTGCCTATGAAATGGCTATAAAGGTAGAAAATATCATAATACAAGGAGGGAAGCTAGCTCCAAGGCCTCCAATGCCTTTCCTTCTTGAGATGCCTTATCATTAGCTTATTGTAGCTCCTATCCCTACCACATCTACAAGTTAGCCCCTTGCTATTGTCCCTTCAACCTCCACATTTTCAAATAGAATAAATGAAATTAAAGACATGATGTAGTCTATGATGAAAAATATAGATAAGAAGTTGTAGGATTAGGAGAATAAGCTAGAGGATAGCTTCTTAGTGATACAAAAAATGAGTAATAAGATGGTAACCCTAGAAATGCAACAATATCAAAACAATAAGCCTCCCAAACTTCAATACCAAGCCCCTATGCATAGTAGGCCCCCAAATCAAAACTAGATTCATGTCCTCTACAAATAGAATAGACCTACTAGTAATTCCCTTGCTGGAAATACAAACCCAAACAGGGCTTTAGTCCCTCAAAATAATCTTGCTCAAGATCAAGATTTATGCCCTTCCTAAAACTATTCCAGTGGGTATTTTATGTGATAGAAGGCAGAGTCTTTCTTAGCATTGAATGCACAAGAGTAAGAAGAAAGACAACAATACAATGTTAGCCAACCTATTGATGGTTCTCATATACAACAATAGAGTGTTTTTTCTTTCGTAAAGCATCAACCAGAAGAGCATTGTAATGTTGATCATGATGCTATAGCCCACAATATAAGAAGTAAAAGGAGAGCTATTGAAGATGCTAGATCTCCCTCAACTAATTAAGATTCAACCTTAGATGTTGATCCTCGTGTACCAGTGATGAATTTGATATCTAATGTTGCTCCTCAACAGAAGTAGAACACAACCAAAAAGGATTTTGCTAAACTTCAGGGTACTAAGTTTTAGTCATTAGTCTATGTAGCTCCTAAAGTGTGAACCAAAATAGTGAATTCCCCTTTCAACATTACAGATCAAATAAAGAAGGATACTATAAATATCTCCATATGGGATTCTCTTGCTACCATACCATCATAGAGGAAGCTATTGCAGAAAGAATTAGATAATATAAAAGTAAAGGAGCTACCACCTAGAGAGGAAAATGGAAAAATCTTGGTGCAACCAATACAAGGAGAGACAAGTAAGAAAATTAGGCCTCCTCCCTTTTATGTTTCCTTGATCATAGGCAATAAACTATTCCATAATTGTATGATAGATGTAGGGGCTAGTAGTTCTATAATGTCTAAAAGTGTAGCTAATCTCCTTGGTATCAAGTATGAGCCCGTAGTTAGGGATGTCCTTTAGGTGGATGGTAGTTCTATCAAGACTGTAGGGATCATAATAAATGTGGAAATGGCATAACATACTTTCCATGGTTCTACTATAACATAATATATATTAGTAGCTGACATGGAACCTTATTTTTCCATCTATCATTCTAGAGACTTCACTACACAAATAGGTGGTCGCATTACAATAGATTGGTCCCATATGTTGTTTAGGATAAAATATGGAGAAAGAGCTTTAAGAGCAGAACCTCTAGCCCTCAACCATGTAAATACTTATACTTTGAGCCCTATAAAAATGAATTATATAATTAGGGAGGAGGATGAAGGGTATACATCTCATGAGCCTACTACTTCTTTGGCAGAAGTGCCTGATTATCTTCTAGATGAGAAGGCCACTGCTTATCAATTTGATCCAACACAAGAGGCCCTAGAGATAGGCCTTGGCACACATTTTATATTGGAGAAAGGAACTCCTATTCATAGTCTCATAAAGACACAAGAGGGAACTAATGGAATATGGAGCATGTTCTTTGATGGCTCAAGAAATAAAAATGGTTTAGGTGCTAGTGTCATGCTCATCTCTCCTAAATTGGAGAAGTATTCTTTCTCTCATAGGCTCCAATTCAGCTGCACCAATAATGTAGTAGAGTATGAACCTCTGGTCTAAGGTCTCCAACTTGCACAAAAGAGAGGAATCAAGGCTCTAAGGGTTTTTGGGGATAATGTTTTGGTTTTTAATCAAGTAAGAAGCCAAAATATTACCAAGAACAACCTCCTCAAATCATACAAGAATAGAGTGTGGGATCTTCTTAAAGGTTTTTTAGCATGGAACATCCAAAGTGTTCCTAGGAGAGAAAACAAATATGTTGACAGACTTGTAGCCATTGGTTCTTCTTATGACGTACCAGAGCATGTTGAAGATGAAAAGGAGCAGCACATCAGAGTGGTTGTAAGACCTACAATCCCAAACAACAATACCAATTAGAAAGTCTTTTCTTCTTATGTGTATATTGTCAATTCTCTAAAAAATAAGGCAGAATTCTCAAAGAGGAACCAACCCAAATTGCATAGCTAGAATGGTGATCAAATCATCAACCTTAGCTCTAACAAGTTTCCCAAGGGTTTAATCACCTTGGAAAGTGTCTTCAATCCTAATGATCAAGAAATGAGTAGAGGGTTGAACTTGGTTGCAAACAAGGATGATCACATATTAGTTGTCATTGATGATGGAAAGACTCTAAATCTAGGAAAGATATGCTCTAATATTGAACAAGAAAAATTTGTTCATCTATGTCAAAAGTTTAATGATATATATGCTTGGACATATGATGATTTAAATGGTTTTGACCCAAGCTTATTTCAGAATACCATAGACTTAAACCATGATAGGAAACCTGTTAGACAAAAACATAGAGTAGTCAACCCTAGAATTGAACCATTAATGAAGAAGGAGTAATCCAAACTGATAGAGGCTAATACTATTTTTCCTATCAAGCATTCCTCTGGGTAGCCAATCTTGTTCATGTTAGGAAGAAGAATGCAAAAATAAGACTATGTAGATTTTATGGTCCTTAATAGGCCTTCTCTCAAAGATCACCACCCTCTCCCTTCCATGGAATAGATATTATCCAAAGTCACTAGTTGAGAAAGATTTTATTTCTTGGATGGGTTTTTTGGTTACAACCAAGTACTAGTTCAAGAGTCTAATAGGTATAAGACTACTTTTACAACTAAATGGAACACCTATGCCTATTGTAAAATTCTCTCTAAACTAACCAATGTAGGTGCTACTTTTCAAAACGCAATGGAGATGGATTACATGAGTATGCTTGAAAGATTTGTGCTAGGCTACCTTAATGACATAATAGTCTACTCCAAGAATGTGGTAGATCATTTCGGTCATCTAAGGTAGGTATTCATCAAATGCAAAGAGTATGACGTGTCTTTGAATCCAAGAAAGTGTGTGTTTTCCAATAATCAAGGGAAATTTATTGGACATATTGTGTCTAAAAAAGGTTTGACTATTGATCCAGAGAGGATGAAGGAAATTCTTGCTCTCCCACTTCCTACTCATAAGAAAGGGTTGCAAAGCTTCCTTGCTAGAATAAAATTTTTAAGGATATTTATCCCTAATCTTGCTACCATGGTTAAACCTCTTACAACTATGCTTAAGAAGAATATGGTCATCACCTAGACAAAGGAAGGGAGAGCTAGTTTTGAAGATATTAAGGCAACAATAACATCAACTCCTTCCCTTATCAATCCCAATTTTGATAAGTACTTTATTCTTTATGCCCTGGGGGGTGAGTCAAGCATCTTAGTTATCTTGACACAACTAAATGATACAAATGAAGAACAACCTATAGCTTTTTTTAGTGAAAGGCTAAAGGATTATGAAGATAAGTACAATTATGCTAAAAATAAATCTCTTCCAATCATAAGAGCTCTAAATAAATTTAGGCATCTTTTGTCTCACAACAAGATCCATCTCTTGTTTCCTCATGTAATTGTAAAGGAATTTATTTTAAATAAGGATGTCAATGAGAAGAGGGTTGGATGGATCACTAAGGTTACAGAGTATGACATAGACATCAAGATCACAAAGTTGGTAAGAGGTAAAGGACTATGTGAACATATGATTTCATCCTATGAGACAACTAAGGAGGTTGCTCTAGTTATAGAAAATGCAGAATCAATAGGGAACAGTTGGATTCATGACATGACAACCTTCTTCTTAGGAGAAGGGTATCAAAAAGGGTTAAGTAGAGCTAAAAGAAGGAAGTTTAGATTAAAATCTATCCCTTTTTCCCTAGTGGATGGGCTTATTTTCAAGAAGGATCTCAATGGAGGCTTAACCCTAATCAGAAGATAGGATGATTAAATAATTTCATGATGATCCTAATGGTGGCCACTTCTCAGCTAGAAAAATAGCTATGAAGATCATGAGAGCTATTTATTATTTTTTAACTCTATTCAATTACTATTATAAACATGTAAGGAAATTTGAGAAGAGTGCCTTCTTCTCAGTAAACAAAGTTTAGCAACTCTTCCTCTTAATCCCATTCAAGTTAATCAACCATTTTCCCAATGGGGACTGGACTTTATTGGTCCAATTAATCACCCTTCTAGCTCTAGTCACAAATGGATCTTAGATGCAACAAATTATTTTACAAGGTGGACAAAAGAAATAGCCTTTAAGGATGCTATATAGACTTCAATAGTTGAATTTATTGATGGGATTGTTACTAGGTTTATTGTTCCTTCAACAATAATATTAGATAATGCCAAGTCCTTTGTTGGGACTCATATTTTATCTTTGGTAGTCAATCATGGAATACATTTGAGTACATCCTCAAATTACTATCCCCAAGACAATGTATTGGTTGAGTCCTCTAATAAGAACCTAATTAGAATCATGAAGAGGACTATTGAGGATAACTAGAGGTATTGACATTCAAAATTAAAGAATTCGCTTTGGGCTGATAGGATTACACCTAAGAGAGTACTAGGGAATTAATCTTTCATGTTGGTATATGGAAGGGAAGCTAGGCTTCCTATTTCAGCTCTCTTGAATTAGCTCATTAATTGGAGCTGATGGAAGATGATGTTGTGATAGTTAGAATGGCATAACTAATTGAATTAGAAGAAAAAAGGAAATAGACTATGCAGACTCTTGAGACACATTAGTAACTAGTTAAAAAGAGCTTTGAAAAGAGGGCCAAAGCTAGGATTTTTAGACTCAAGGTGGCATGCAGACAAAGCCAAACCAGGTAGGCACTTCAAATTTGATGCTATCTAGAGTGGACCTTATGTTATCACTAGTTGCAAGCAAGCCAATGCTTTCTAGCTATCTAGGCCCAATGGTGATGTCCTATCGATTCTAGTTAATGGTATTTTCCTTAAAACCTACTTCTAGAGACGGTTAGGGTCTTTAGTATATATTAGGTTAATTTCTAGTTTTCCAAGAAGTATTCATCACAAGTTATCTCTTTGTAAGATAGACAAGTTTTGAAAAAAATTTACTTACAAAGAAGACAAAGGTAGAGTTACGGTTTCACAATGCACATGGTCCATTTTTATGACTCCATAGCCCAATGGATACTTAAGGTCACTAGTCATATACTTAGCAGACTAGTATCCCCTCTGAGTCACAAGAATTGTTAGCTATTTTTTCCCTCCTGCAATAATCTAAATTCAAAAGTAAAGGCATGTCCAAAGCTCATATTTCCATATATTCAAGTGTCACAAGAATATATTTAAAACTTTGGCGTATTCCCTATGTCCCTAAGTTTTAATCCTTTATGTTATATCCTAGTGAATGTTTCAAGTCATGACCATGCGACTAACTATCATCACCTAGTCATGGGATATCATGTTGTAACCATCAAAAAAGCCATGAGAATATGAAACAATTATCTCCATGGCTAACTTAGGTTCACAATGTTTTATGTAACATCAATGTTCAAGTGGCAATGTTGCGATCACCCTTTCGATCACACAGTTGTAATGGATTAAGAGATAATCATGGTTGCAATCATGAAACAATGAATACCTTTATTTGTTGGGTCATAGGGTTATGATATTATGACCCTTCCTCATTCTCATGGTCATAGTGAGCTAAATGAAAACCATAGTCAATTTTGTGATCATGCATCTCTTCCTATTCACATGGTCATGATGAGTTAAGATAATCCTGAGTCAAAGTGGGCTACTTCATTTTTATGGCTAATGGATATGTCAGAATGAGATGATAACTATCAAATTTGTATTTGTGCTTTACAAAAGTGGGCCAATTTTTTAAAATAACTTTGTCCATTGTTTATATCAAAGTAGATCTACAACTATCATCTTATTGCTATAGAAATTTTCTCAATCTTTAGCCATGGCAACATAACAATAGCTCCATACATGGAGATGGTAGGACCAACCCATATGAGGATTTGCTAAGGGTTTTCTATCATGAATGAGGCTCCAACTGTCAAGTTCCTATTTTTTGTAGATATAAACATAAAGAGGAAGGATTTTTTTCATGGCCATCTAATATTCCAAGATCAATGGATGATGCTTTGTCACTATAGAAAGTTGCATGATGAATATACATAGTGAGATAGTGACAATGCAACACGTGTCCCAAAGGACCCATCATAATTCATAAGGTATTTAAATTTTCTACCCCATTAGATTGAAAATAAATCAAGGGATGTAATTTTGTCTCTATGGAAAGCTACTAGATTTTTAGATATATTGACACAATGACAAGTTGACATGCACCTTAGCAGGCCCAGGTTGTGAAGTCACGAACAAGGGGTAGTCAATGGTCAACATAAGGTTAGAAGATTAAACAAGGTGGTAGAATGTTTTGTTATCATTGGGCCACATGGTGAAGTTGAGGGTGGAATTCATTTGACTTGCTAATATATCTAATTTGGTGTAAGCAAGAAGCTCTTTAATGGTAGAATCGATCTTTTGATCATCACAAACAACTTTTTTACATTTTTTGTGCCTATTCAATGCAAGTAATACTCCATCACTGCCTAGTTTATCTATCTACTAAGCTAGAGTGTTAATAGCCACCATTTCTTTCTTCTCAAGTTTTAGGTTGGTATGAAGGATATGGTTTCATACTTCTGGATGTATACTACGATCATTCTTCTTTAGATTTGCAATGATTGTTCTCTGCAACCTTAAATGTAGTTATTGTGCTTGGTCTTAGGATAGAAGCTATATGAGTTATGCTTGAACTATAAAAGGAAATTTTGTAACTCTTCTTAGGGTCAACCTTTTTCTAATTCATTAGTATTGCATTTTATGCTCTACTACTATAATTTTCCTTTTTTTTATGCATGAATGTATTCTCTATCTTACCTCATTCTCCCATTAATATAAGTGCAAAACTTTATTTCCTTTGTTGATGTTTCATCTTCTATTCTTCAAATTGCATAATAGTATCTATTTTTCCTTTGATGTTATAAAGTTAAGTTCCCTCCTTTTAGCATTTCATTTGGTTTCTAATCTAATTGTGTCTATTGGATTGAATCAATGTATCTTGAGAATATGTTAATGAAAAATGCATTATTATGTAGAAGTAAGGTTGAACAAAATATTTTTGTGTATCACCCCCTTTAGATTAGATTAGATAGTTACCTTTCGTGCATTGTTTCTCCCTTTTCCTCTCAAAAAGTAGTTATTTGCACCCTAATAGTAAGGAAGTCAACCTTCTTCGGAGACTCAATCTCACAGTTCAAGTCCCACAACTTAGAGACTCTTTTTGTGTTTCACAAGGTTGCCTTTAGGTCAAAAATTTAGGCAAGGGTGCAAGCATTTTTTACAATAGACACACCAATAGAAATTATAGAAACTTAAGAAATAATATTGCAAACAGTTAGGATGACAAAGCCCATCATAATAGATAACAAAATTGATGAAGACAAATTGAAGTCTTTTCAATGCCTAAAGAACACATAAAGACTATATATAGCAATGTGTAGGTATGGAAAATTAATTGAACTAACTCTTAGAGATCATAAAAAAGACTAGCATGATTGAGTTAGCATAACTAAATTTCCTTCAAAAACCCTCAAGGTATCTATATAAGCTATACCAAATTATGCAACAAAAGATTTTTGGGTTACATAATTCTAATAAATAGCACTAAAGGTAGATATGTACAACTACTTATTGATTTCTAAGTCATATTTCCTATTAGTGTCAAATACTTAGTCATTTTCTAGGAAGAGCTGATCAATAATCACTATGACCAATCTATCCAATGAAGTCCAAATAATTATGGACTTTCTTATATTTAAGTTTAACATAAGAAAGTCTTAGGTTTTCATGCACCCTAGCATGGAATAAATGCTAGATTATGCTAACTAAAGTTAGCAGATGATCAGAAAACCAAAGTTAGTTCATGCCTAGTTTCATAGAAAATGTTAAGCATACAAAAGCCAAGGGATGGCATGAATATTAGTTGTGACCAAGCATCAAGCTATTCAAGTGCTAAGAAAACTAGTTTTGGCATATGTATTTTTGATGGCACAAACACTTATGTAAACTATTTTGGCCAACTTCTACATGTGCTTTTAACATTGTAGAGATATATAACGAATTTTTTTATGTATTTTGTATGAGGTCAACAATCCCTATGAAAGGAGTGTAGCTAATTAGAAAATTAGAGAGACTAAGTGGAAAAAGGGAGAAATATAGATCATGAATTATGATCTAGAACCTTCTCTATTTCTTTCTTTAAGGAGAGTCCAAACCTAAAATCTATGTATGTTTGTGGGAAGGATTGAGAGGGAGCAAAGAGACAAGTATATGAGAGAAAGAAGGCTATTTTTTATGATTAGAAGTAGAAATCGAATAAAAACTAAAAAATAGAAGATCCATAATCTAGGATCAAAGTAGTAACTGAAGGATTAGGTACTGATACATTCTAGCAAGTAAATTAGGGTAAATATCCTAATAGAGTGGTCCTAACATTCCTATTCAAATATCCTAATAGAGTGCTTACTTAGTAATTTTAAATATTTTAATAAAGGTAGACTAAATAAGTCTTGTAACCTCTTAGTAGGGAAGAACCCTCATAGGGTAGATCATCATAAGTGATCAAATTTTGTATCCTTAAAGGTATATTTTATTCCTGTAGTAGTCAATATTTGTGGGTGTCATCACCATTTCAATTTTGTCTTCACCTTGGAAGGTTTTTGGATAACCAAATCATTTTTGTTATGTGTTTAAATTTGCTTTCATGATTATGCATGTGATGGATAGATAAATCTATTTTAATTTATGGTTATATGATTCATGATGTTGATATGAGATGGGTTAATTGTGAATACATTTGATTTGTTTCAAAGAGTCAAAAGTTTTATAAATCTTGATTCACACCCCCTCTTACTATCTTGCTTTCCTAATAAAAGAAATCCTTACAGAAAAGAAAGGAATTGAGTATCCTATAGAATGTCACTCTATACCATGAAGACACTGAATGAGTACAAGACGATGGAAATTCCAATGAAAGTGATGCAACAATAGAAGATCTATTAGAAAGATGGAACAAATTCAATGAAAAGGTAAGAGCATTGAGGAGAAAATATGAAATTGAGTCAGTAGAATTGTGTGAAGTGATTGAGCAGAAAAAGAAAGGTGAAGAAGATAAAGATCATATGTCTACAAGACTTGATGACAAGAATAGTGAAGCACAAAGGATTATTTGAAATTCATTTCATATGGCCAATAAAATGCTCCTTACAACTCAAGATTTGAGTAGAAAGTATGTGGAGGTTTCTAATCTGAAATCTGAGAATGAGCATCTAAATAATATACTAAAACATGAAAATGAATTCATTGAAAGGTTGATCAAACCTAAAGAAGCTATAAGATATTATAAAGAGCTAATGAGGTCAAAAGGAAGATCTAATGCAACATCTTGTCTAGGGTATACTAAGCACCTATCTAAGGAAGGAGAATCATCATAGAGTGGAGAGAAAATAAATAAAAAGTAAAAGAACAAACCTACATGCTATTAGGTGCTAAGCTTGGACATACAAAAAACATCTATAGAAGCAAGATTGGTAAGAAGGATCCTAAGCCCAAATTTAATGGATATTGTTTTAATCATAAGAAGAAAGGAAACCAAGCACATAAATGCAAGTCAAAGTCTAGTAATATGCCTATAACACCTAGACTTGAAGGTCATTTCTATAATTGTTAGAAATATGGAAATAGAGATCAAGAATGTAGATGTTGCACCTAAGCATAGTAATTTATATAACTAGAATTACAACACATCACATAAATAAAATTAATGTGGTGAGTATGGTCATGGTTCTGTAAATTACATAGATACATTTCAAAGGTAAATCTAAGGGTTGAATGAATGGAAGTTTACTTTTCTATAGTTGTCAAAAGATTTGACATGTGAGCAAGAACTGTAGGACCTGAGTACCAGAACTTAGCAATAAATAGAGAAAGGTAAAAGGAAAATTTTATGAAAAATAAGAAAGGAAAGAGATGAATCAAACATAGAGAAAAAAGGAAGAAGAAAGTTGTAGTGGAGATAGTGAAGCTAAGATCACTTAATCCAATGGATTGCGTGATCACACTGCTTCTAACAAAGGAAAGAATATATGTAAGGAAATGTATAATTGAATGCTACATTATATACTATTTTCTAACATAAATTATGTTAAAAGTCCATATCTACATAAATTAAGATGCATTGGGATAGATTTGAGGAAAGAATCGAGCAAAGAGATCATATTCATAATTGATGTTGAGTATCAGTATTAGTGTCTATAGTGACCCAGTATCATTATGTGAACCTGGATCCTTATTAAGTTGATATGTTGACCAATCCAAGCATGAAAATAGTAATGAAGATCAAGTAGTGCTCTTGACCAAGTGATGGAAGGAATGTGTTATGATAAGAATATTTTATGTTGAGGTCAAGATAGTTGTATTGCACCCACCATAGTACAAAGCATTTACTGAAGACCTAATTCAACTATTTGAAGCTATATATAAAATTTTGAAGAACATTTTTATTCACTAAGAGATTAGAGAACCTATAGAGTGATTTAGAGTGACTGAAAGAACAATTTGTATGCAAGTTTGTGTGATTCTACAACATGTAACCAAATTGTGAAGAGAAGTAAGTAAAGTTTGTGAACCAAGTTTAGTTGTTTTTGTGAAGCTGTTATATCATTTTCTAAACCCTAGTTTAAAAATGGTATCACCCACATTTGGTAATGGAAATGAAGTTTTGAAAGGTAGAAATGCAAAGATTGTAAGGAACGATCAATGCCCCCACCAAAATTTAAGGCATACCCAAAAATTGCAATGACTAAAGATGCATCAAGCGTATTATCATCCATTCATCTAAGTGTCATCATGGTGCATGATTTTTTCTCGTAGTATATGTGAAAGATAGGGGAGATTGGAGATTTTTATCTTAGAAATGCCTACTACAAATTGGGTGAGAATAGAGTGTTGAAAGTGGAGAACAAAATTATCACCAAGAAAGGGCTTAGTCATACCCTAGTTTTTCCCAAGGTTTTCAAAGTTGAGTTGATAAAGGTTGTGTTAACTAGGGTAAATGAGATGAAAATGTGGCTAGAGAATGGGCTAGTAAAAATAAACAAGACAATGATTCATCAAGTACAAGGTACCCTACCCTAGATTGAGTATAAACCATGCAATGCTCAACCAAGAATGTTATCGAAGAACATAAAAAGGTATAATGGAGCAACTAAGGAGTTTCTATATATGGAATCACCAATCTTATTATTGAATTTTTAGTCCATGTGATTGTGCACAAATTCTATTGGTTTAGCTGACTAAATAGTGTGACATGCATTGTAGTAGACTTGGGATATAAGATTGTGGAGAAGGTCAATGACCTTGCCAAGCTATAGTTGATCTAGCTAGCTGAGAATCTTAGAGCCATCGAGAAGGTTAAAAATACTTCATCTAGGTCTTGATCACTCCTAATGTGTATATTTTTCTATGACTAAAATCCATTCCCTACTATTGGGGAATTTGTGTAGAATAGGACCAAATGAGTTATCAATCAAATCAATGATTTCATTGAACAATTGGTAGCAAATTTTGGACTATTTTTGATGGATATTTTGATAAGTTTAAAGATAAAGTGAATAACATCATTAGGATCCCTATGTCATTTGTTGATTAATATTTTGATGACATTTTTTTATGGTGGACACTAACTACACTTATGCACGAGTTTTATTACCAAGGTCTACATCATTAAGATCTATACAATATGAAGTCAATGTTGATGAGATATCTATAGTAGTGATAGCCTTTCTATTTGAAGAAATTAATAAAAAATTTGAGCAATTTGGCACATATGAAATTGGTAAGATAAAAATTCTTATGTAGACCAAAGTGCCCAAGATGGATAGGAAAAGGAAGAAAATGATTGCAGATCTTGAAGGAAAACTTGGATAAGGACTCCTATAGATTACTAAAGGTGAAGGGGAAGACAAGGAGGCTAATGAGGATGATGAAGAAAATGAAACAAAAGGAAACTAATTTCTAGTTATTGAGCCTAAGGAAACAAAACAAAACAAAATAGTGATTGTAGATCCAAAGATAAAGAGGAATATAAAGAAAAGTGTTACACCTCCCACCTCTACACTTCAAAGAGGAGTAATAAGAATAGGATCTAAGACATTATTTTTTAGAGATAGATAATACTTAGAGGTGGGATGAATCAATATTCTACAAAAAAAATTCCACAACTAAATATCATTAATTACTTTATAACTTGCATATGAAATTAAACCAACAATGTTGAACAATAAATATAACCATACACATAGAGAACTCATAGCACCATTATTTATTATCTATGGAAAACCTAGACAATAGAAAACCCTAGTGGGGATGATACCCACTTGATGATTCACTAAACACAAAATAATCCAATTAAGGATATTGACTTTGCTAAGAGTCTAACAAATACATATAGTGTCTTGAGTCCTTCTTAGAGGACTATTCCTTGCTAGAAGCCTCAAACCTATTAGGATCTCGTAGATCAAATACAATGTACTAAAGAAGAGCCTACTTCCCTAACATGCAATTATACAATTAAGTTCTTCACAAGAGTAGATACACATACAACACTTTCTCATTGTTGTAACTCACACTAGCTATGATCATACATCAGATTTTGCATGACATAAGGTTCATATATCTTTCACTTTTTTCATACAATAGCTCAAATCACTTATATTTCTCTCACATCACATAACATTCACACACATCACATCGTCTAACTGCATAAGATAAGATCTTTACTTATACCTCGCACATTAGTAAAACTCTTCTTAGTCAGCCTTCATGTGTTCACACACTTGACATAATAGAAAATAAATTATGGATTAACATCCAAAAATTTGGATCATCATGGATTGGTAATTATTTTGTCAGAAAAATAATTCCTTAAGCCATAAAACTCATATTTTTTATATGCTCTAATCTGCTCTATCAAATAACCATACTAGTATTTCAGCTATAACTTGCATCTTATTGTATGTACACATATGTACAATAGCATATATCAACATGACACTATCATAGAGCTATCCTCAATGATGCATAAGATAACTCTAAGTGAGTCATTTGTACACATCTCATCTATCTGTGTAACTACTGCAACTGCCTAACACTTAGACAATTTTCTAGCTTTACATGCATAAATGAAATGTTGAATACATGTTACCATAAATGAAAGCTATGAAGACATATAATTGAAAATATTAACAACAATCTCCTCCTTTTGGCATTGATGGAAATATTTTGGAAAATTGGCTAAGTCCCAAAATGATGTCATACATAACAAAACAAATAAAACAAACTACACAAAATTGCCTTCAAAATATAACAATTTTATTCATGTTTTGATGGATCATTACATTACTTATGACTCATATTGATACATAAGTGTACTCCCCTTACATACACATATACAATATTATAATTTTCCTTAAATTTAATACTCCCCCATTAACATCAATGGCAAAGGTGTCAAAAACTCTATACAAAAACTTTGTGGCTTGTAGTTATCAACTCAATATCTTGGAAAAGAAATCTTCATATACAAGTTTTAGTCTTTCCACTTCATTCTTCCAACTCTCCTTTAGTATATCAAAAATATCAATTAATGTGCATAGTGCATAGGATGCCAGTTCAACTATGTTCAAGTCAGTATAGGAAAACTTATCATAGGAAGCCTTTGTTGCAAGACATTCCTCCAATTGCCTCTACATAATGTTGATCTTTGGTGACATGATCTCTCTAAGAGTAAAGAACCTTTTTACTACCTTTTTCCTATCATATTCAAAACTTCTAATTACACTATGTATCTTCTTGACTTTTCTTCATAGTTCTCAATGCTAGCCTCAAGGAGCTATAATTTTGCAATGAGTGTGTCAAGATCACTCATCTTACCCTTTATCTAATCCTCAATATCTTTTAGGTACTTGTATGAAAAATCACACTATCCATACAACTTCTTACCTTCATCAATATGTTTCTTTAGTTCCTTGATTCTTACATCAAGTGCCTTCAAATAATTTCTCACATTTGTGCACACTATATCAAAAAGTGTTGCATCAAGCTTGGCCTATGCTTGTGTTAAAGTTACCTCAAATAATGTTGTGAGTTCCTCATCAAATTTCTTCACCAATTCTTTAGTTTTCAACTATAAGTCTAGATTAGCTACAATTGTGGTAACTATCTTTTGCATTCTATCTAGGAAATCAATTAGCATCTTCTCTAAAGACTTCACAGATTTGTTCTTTTAAAGAAATTTTCTCAAAGAACTCATTAGCCCCTTCTGATCATCATCATCAAATGGTACTACTACTATTGTTTCTATTACTATTGAAGTTATTACTAGAATAAGTGTAACATCTTTTAGTTCTACACTTTTATTTTATTCCTCTGCCTTCTTCCTCTCTTCTTCCAATCTCTTAGCTTCTTTCTTTGAATTTTCTTCTACTTTCTTCCTTTTCTTTTCTTCTTCTTCTTTTCTCTTTTCTTCTTATCTCCTCTTTTTCTCTTCTTTTTGTTTCCTTTCTTCTTCTTGCTTCTTCTCTTCTCTTCTCTTTTATTCTTTTCCTCTCTTTACTTATTCTTTTCTTTTTCTTCTTCTTCATCATCAAAGCTGGTATAAGCTATAATATTTCCAACAATGGATTGGTCAAATGTTGCAAAATGATTCTCTTTTGCATTTGCAGTTATGTGTGTACTATCCACTTGCATGAATTTAGTACCCATAACAATGTGTGGTAGGGAGAGTGCATGTTGCTTCTTTTTTGCTTCTCCCTCATCACTGGAAGGTGTACTTGCATGTACATACATAGGGCTCTCAAGTTTGGAATATGCACTCACCTCTTCTACTATAGGCACTAATGTCATATATTTTACTATGGCCTCTCTATTTCCTTCCTTACATCCTCATAGTTTCCTCCCATTAGAAGAATTTCTCTTCTTTTGTTCCCCAGCAAGGGCTCAATATCCTTCAAAATTTTGTCCAAGTCCTCCTTGGAGTTAACTTCACATAACTTTTTGATCATTGCCTCTCTTGACTTAGTGTCCTCTTTAGTCACTCTTTTCTTCCTATTCAATAACCTCTTATATAAGTCTCCTAGTATCTTATTCTGAATGTTATTAAATCTCTTATTCTACAATATCATATTCCTCACTATGGAATTTTCTATTTTCCTTCTATCCATATCATTATACAAACTATAATACTTATTCAACTATACAAAATTTGCATCATTAATGATTTGCATGTTAATATTTTCTACCTTTGGCTTCCATGCTTTCCTTCTTGTTGGTGTCTTGCCTTCTTGCATGACTTTCTCTACTAGTCTATCCTTAGTTTAATCCTTAGATTCTTCATACTCACGAACTTGTAGTGTCTTTCTTCTTTTCCTAGTCCACTAGTAGTCTGCTTGACCCTTTTCTTTGAAGATGGTTTAGATTCTTTCTTCACCTTCACCAAAATTTTAGATTTCCTCTATGCAATAGGAGTTTCAACCTTTGACTACCTCCTAGGCTGATCACTTCTTGTTCTTATTGGTTTGGATTGTGTAACTACTGCATATGGTACTTACACACTTGGTTTGGAAATTTGTACACCTTCAAAAGGTGTTGCAACAACAATAGGAGTTCTTGCTATCACTTCAGATTGTCCACTTGCCTTCATTTCTAGTACAATTACTTTTGCCTCATTGAACTACTCTCAAGTCATGCCATTTTTCTTAAGGATGGAATATATCACTTTCTCTACTTTCTTCTTAATTTTCTTGTTGTGAAGTTTAGAATAAACTTTTATCATTTTCTCTTCATAGGTACCCCATCAAGGGCATTCAGTGTCCTCTAATTTTAGTATGATCTATGCATACCCTTCAATGAATTTTGTGCTCATCTCATATCCCATGGGCTCTATTAACTTTACTCTTGGGTCCACAACTTCCATATAGGTGTTATTAGTTTCCACCATGAAGCATATATCATCCTTATACTTCTCTACCATGGAAGTAGGTATTTTGTACCTCTATTTCGTTTTAGTCTAGAAATTCTTCATCATTCTATATATATCACTATCTATAATATTTTCAACCCTTGACCTATAACATTGAGTCACCAACTTCATTTCACACTCATTTCTCTCCCAATCTATCATCCTTGGAAAATTCTTCATTACATAGAAAAATAAATGAGTCAATAAGGATTCAAATATGAAGACTATATTCTTGGTCTTTGTTAGTTTAACAATATTGTCTAGTAATTGTAATCTATATATCTCACATAAATTCAGTTTCTTTCCCTCAATTGCAATTACATGCATGCATAATGTAAGAATTCAGATGGTACTGAGTTAACCCTTGATCCATGGTTAAACTTTTACCATAAAATATTACTCAAACATTTCACTCCTCTATCCTAAATCATATCTACCTTCATGTTTCTTCCATCAAATTTAGTGAACAGGTTGGTCTCAATGGTCTTCCTTACATTCTTGTCATTAATAGGTTTGCATCCCTCATTTCTTAGACAACTGACCTTATGAATTATGTCATTGTAGATTTCTACCTGCCCATCACCTAACCAAAAAATTTCATCATGTACCCTACTCAAAATGATTTGGGTCCAATCATGGTTGGAAAACTTAGTATAGAACATATACTTCACTAGGTTCAACTCATTTAGGTGCACATACTCAAGCTTCAAATTTAGCTCATTTGTATACATGACTCCTAAGTCTTTTTGTATATCCTTATCACCTATACTCTCAATATTATAGTGGATGTAGCTTCTGACATCTTCAACATAAAGCACATTCTCTAGGATTGATGAAAATGTGCCTAATAGGTCATCCATGAGCGAAAAATATGGATGTTTCTTGAATATATGTCTAGGACTTTCACTAACATCATAAACCGTCATGCTAGCCATTGAATCTCTAACTATATGTACCGAAAACTTAGTTTGAGCTCCATTAAATATCTTTAAAATTGTGTTTAGGTCTTTTGTAACTTTGTGCTTCAAGAATTTATTTTTACACTTCAATTTGATATCAAATATCTCTGTAATTCACTCTAGAAACTTTGCATGAATAAATGGTACATGCAATCTTTCTCATGATCCTTAAATCATTTCAAATCAGACTACACATTAAATGCGTACTACCACAAATTCAAATATTGTCTCTGTTTACTACTAAACTTGTCTTATGTCTTCCCTCTTATTGTGATTGTATCTAATATTGCACACTTGACCATAGCTTCCTCTCTATGTCCTCTATCTTTTTGTAACTACACAACTTCGAATTCACTCTCTATCATCAATTTTAAATAGTTAATGCTATGACTCTACTATAATTACTTAATTCAAATAGGATGATTCACAAACAATTTCTAACTTCAATTTCTCTTTAGGTGCATCAAAGAACTATTCTTCCAAAACTATATAAGAGTTTTCTAGATTACAAACTTTCACAAATTCTTTTTTGAATTCATCAAAATGTTCCTTGATTGCTTCCTTTAGACTATTATAACTTCCATTTCCATTCCTTCTATCTTTTTTTTGTTGTTCATTATGTTATAAGGATTCTTATTGAAGTTCCTTCTATCCATTCTGTAGAATCTTCTTGTGTGTCCAAATCTATTGGATAACTAACATACAAGTGCATTCCTCCTCTGGTTGGTTCCATTCTAACTATTAGGTGCTCCACAATTCCTTGCAATATATCTAGGATTATTAAATTTGGAACATATAATCTGCATCCTTTCACCGTTAGGTCTCTCTCCATCATTGGATCTACTCTAGGATCTTCCTCTTTCATTACCTGTAGGGTTAGTACTCTTAAAAATTCTACTATTCCCATTATTATCATCAAATTTAGTTTTCTTACATTCTACTTCTTTATATCCATAACCATGACAATTGTAATAATAGAAATTAGTAATAGGTTTAAAAGACTAACCTGTGAAATCTCTCTTCATATGTCCAATTTCATCACATATGAAACATCTACCTCTAAATTCATGTCTAACTTCCTTGGGTGAATTATCTTGCTTAGGTTGATTAACCTGCTCTATTATCTTAGGTTCATCAAATTTCTCAAACAAATTAACTATCCCAACTTCTTTAAATGATTGGATCTTATTCTAATCAGTTTCCTTAGGGGTTTCTACAACTAGATCTAGTTCTTTCCTAATTTCAACTTTCTTGGCTAAATTTTCTCTAATAAGGAATTTATTGTCACAAAATCTTGCACCCTTGCCTAAATTTTTTACCTATAGGCAACCTTTTGAATCATGAAAATAATCTCCAAGCTGTGGGACTTGAACTATGAGATTGAGTCTCCAGAGAAGGTTGTCTTCCTTACTATAAGGGTGCACCTATCTAGTCTTTGAGAGGACAAGGAGAAGGAATACATGAAAGAAAACTACCTAATCTATTCTAAAGGGGAAATGCACCAAAATAGTTTTTCAATCTTTTTCTTTGCCTAAGAATGCACAGTTAACTAGCATAACCTCAAAGAATATAGATTTAGTTCTTTCTTAACCCAAAAACCACATGTAGATTAGAAAACAAAAGAATGCTATAAGGAAGAAACTTCACTCTATATCATTAAAATGCTTAAATAGATACAATCATACATTTGAATAATATGGAAAATATATTAACCAGAGACAAGAAGGTATTGTATGGTATGTTAATGGATGAAAGAGATACAACAAAGAAATATGCTAGCTTAGAGGCATAGGAAATTATACTAGCAATGTAGAGATTAAAATACTAGAGAATCAGAGAAAGATCAATGCTTGGAAGAGCAACAAAACTTTCTTTTATAGTTTAAGCATAACTGAGACAACTTCTGAAAGAAGTCAAGTTCAACCATTAGAATTAAAGTTGCAAAAGAATAATCATGCAAATCTAGAGAAAATATGATCCTAGTATATATTCAATTTCATGAAATCTAATATTTTTTCCAAAAGAACAACCCTAAGAAGACATGAATGGTAGCCATTAATATATAGCTAGGTATATGGATAACTAAGTGATGAGTGCATGTTCCTTTTCATTAAATGGGCATAGGAGGTAGTAAAAATAACCATTGATAGGTTAAGCAGATCAAATTTTCTATTAAAAAACTTTTATTCTTCTATTATTAGCTTGCCAAGTTAGATAGAAAGGTAGGTCAAACATTTTAAACATTCATTATGTACCTTTCACGCAACCTTTTTGGTCAAAGAACTTCTATTTTCCATCTCAGACAAGTGAAACCCTTATATCATGGTCAACTCTAGGACTCACGATCATCAACTAAAGTCAAAACCATCGATTCATCTTTAGCGTAGAGATTGATCTTTATAAACTTATGATTGTTCACATATCTTAGCATCAAGCCCTCCTCTCAACCTCCTTAAAATCCTTTGACAACAACAAGCCATGTAATTCCATGACAACCTAAACATATGGTAACACCTTTGGTGTAGGGTTGTGAGACCAATAATTTTCTTTTATGATGTCATAAAATAGTTAGTTGACCCTATGATCTTATGATAATGGTCTATTGTAACATCAACACCTGAATATACAACCCTTACAATCTTACAATAACTATTAACTTAGCCTTTGTCATGATTTCAATGGTCTCTTAATTTATAACTACAATCTTACAATAGTTGCTTTGTCATAAGATGGGAACACTAACCTACATGCTTCTATCGATAGAATACTCTGATTGAACCCTTTATCTCTTATTCAATTCTTGACTACTCCAAAGACTAACCTTTTTCCTCTATGCATCTAGTGATCCTATGATCTTATGACCATATGTTAACTCTACCCTACATAGCTTTAGAAACTTGGAAAGTCAATCCTATGATGTTATGATCACTGACCATTCATAACATACACAAATTTATTTGGCTCATGATCTCATGAGACCTCTAATGCCACAAAAACCTAATGCTACACCAACCTTCCTTTTGTTCCTTCAGAAGACCCCTTAACACCACTTATGATCTTACAATCAATAGTTTATTCTCAAATCACAACCATATATTAACCTTTTCAAGATCATACATTCTTACAATGTTTTGATAGCTAGATATTGTAACTTTGACAACTCCTAAAAATGGTTTCACAATCTTACAACAATAGGCTTGTCATAGGATTGGAACACTACTTTATTGACCTGGACATGTGTCCATCAGGCATTCTCCTGCATTAGCTAAAAACCTTGCACCTTTGCAAAGTGTGCAAATGGCCATTGTAGATCTAGGAAGATTTGACAACTGGGATGAAATCTAGAAAAATGTCCTATTGTTGGATGGTCACAACTTGACCCCTTTTAGAATATTGATACAATGCATCAATTGAACAAATAACCCTTTATTTAATGAATAAAAAATGATATATGTGATGATGTGACCAACCTAGAATTTTTGAGCTTGGCCCCCTAGGACATGTGTTACCTTCTCATTTCCCCAGAAAAGTTAAAGATTGAGCATTTCTAAAATGTGTAGATTCACCTACCATAGATTTGAGAAGATCTCACAGTCATCATGAAGACTTGGAAAAAGCATGAAAATAAACCTTTTTCTAGTAGAAAACTTCCATTTCTCCATCCTATCTAACTCCACTAGCAATAAAGAAAGAAGACCTATGTGGGAGACATGGTGCATCATTATTATGTTACTTGTCTTAAAGAATGAGCACTATTAGAAAGTCACATAACAACATTCATAAATCTTGGTTCTATCGCTAGTTGCAAAAAGCTTTAAAGTATTGACAAAGACTTTGTCCTTGACCAATAAAACACATCCATCTAGAACCTGCTCTAATATAGCTTTCAAACTTTGGTAGCCTACACTAAGAACTTGACCCACTGATACATGTGGTAGCAAGGTGTTTCACCACTTTTGCTAAAGATTGTGCATTTTCATAAAGTGGGCATATGTCAACCCTTAATCATCTAGAAACTAATTACTAAGATCAAATTGTGAAATTTTTCATCATCTTCCCCTCACGATGTTACAATGTCATGGCCATACAACACACACCTTTTTTTTAGTATCAAAAGCTTGAAAAATTAACCTTGAGATCATATGATTAGCCCTTTTTCAGAGAATCATGGCTTTATTAATTATTTTAGTTGGGTTCTTTGATCCTGTCATGGCATGATGTCACAATGACCTAAACTTATGATCAACACACATTATATCATCTCAACACTATCTAGCTCGACTGCCAATCTCATGATACATAGCTTATCATAGCATCAAGACACTTTATCTTTGCTTCCATGATCTTACCACATAGTTAGGATAACTATGTCATGCCTTCAAAAGTTAAATTTTTCACCCTTACAACCACATAAAAAGACATTGAACATCTCCATCATAACATTGGTAAGCTGAAAAATTAACCATGGCATCTTATGACTGACTGCTAGTCGTAAGATTGGAACTTTGTAACATTGGGACCTTGACTTCTGTCATGGCATCTTAGGTTTGACCACTTCCCACTATGTTCTTATGATCATTGACTACCATAACATTGGATAAGGTTTTGTCCTAGCCTATTATCCTTCAACTATTATGATGTTATGATAACTCAACCATACAAAAAATAGGAGCCTCATAGCATCTTATTCCAACTTGATTCATTTGACAATCTCATGATACAAAGCCCATCATAAGATCATAACCACACTATTTTTTTGCAGCTTCAGGACTTCAAAGTTTAAGTCACTCAGTCACAACCTTGACCATGGATCAATGTTAACCCATGGTGACCATGCAAAAAAGAGAATTACTCCATCAGGTCATTAACAAGGGTTAACTCTAAACTACTTGCAACCATGTGAACATTGACTAACATGTTGACCTTGTCAAAACATTGTGACTTAAATGTTGAAGCCTTTTTTGGATAAACATTATCGATTGAACCCATACCACTTCCCTCAACGTTATAAATTTATCCTTAGGGTGACACGACAAGGAAAAAGATTCCCTAACTTTCTTCATTGAAATAGGTCCCACTTAGATGCATGGAAAATTATCATTTCCTCAAAAGAGTTAGACATTATCCACTTTCATAAAGCATGAAAATGGCATCTGTAGATCTGACTGCATCTTATGGCTAGAAGATGTGGGTCCCCTAACCTAAAACTTTCATCCATTAATACCCATGTGATTGTGTGACAAGGAGAACGTGACATCACAACTGAAACCGTGCGGTCAAATAATATGTTCCAACATCATGCTAGCCTCTTAGTAGACTGCCCCACACCTTCACCACCTAGAACTTGGTTAAGTCTTAACCACATGTGACCCTTTGATGAAGGTTATTCATGTGCTTATAATTTAAAGCCTTAAAAAGATAAAGGCATAAAATAGCTTAGGACCATGGGTAAAAAGATAACCTAAACTTTTATGTGTATCCTTATATTGTTCAAATGTTTGATGTTTTGAATATTATGACCATTGGGGTACACTAGGCATTTGAATTCAATTTTTTGGTAGGAGGGAATTTTTTGCCAATAATCTTGGTGACTTAAGGGTATTCAAGCTTGCTATGCATTGATCAGTGACCATTATGCACCCATTGGGCTATAGAGTCATAAAAATCATAAATCCTACTACACTGTGAACACCATAACCCTACTTGTAGTTCTCTACAACTTGAAAAAAAAATGAAAAACTTTCCATCTCTAGGAGATAGCCTATGATCATGCACTTCTTGGAAAATAGGAAAAAATTAAAAATAAACTACTCTAGCTATGTACATGAAAACCCTAACCCTCTCTATAAGTAGGGCTTGATATAAATCCCATTGACTAGGATTAGCATAACATCACCATTGGGCCTAGATAATTGATGGACATTGGCCTCCATGAAATTGGTGGTCAAATAGGGTCCATTCCAAATAGCATCAAACTTGGAATGTCTACCCCATTTGGCTCTATTTTCATCCCATTTGAGGACAAGATCTCCCTCTCTAAAATATTTGGCCTTAGCCTTTTTGTCAAAATATTCTTGACCTATTGGTGGTGTGCTTAAGGGTCTACATAGCTTGTTGTCTTTTCTCCTCTAGGTTCATCAATTCTTTCATCTTGATAATCATGGCATCATCTTCAATCAACTCCAATTGATGACATAGCTCTAGGGAAGGGAACTCTAATGAGATAGGAAGCCTAGCTTCTCTTCCATAGACTAGCATAAAAGGGGAGTTCCCATTGGCCCTCTTAGGTGTTATTCTATTAGCCCAAAGGGTTTTCCTTAAGTTTTGATGCTAACACCATTGATTATCTTCAATTTTCCTCTTCATGATCCTGAATTCTTATTGTAGGACTCTGTCAAGCCATTTCCTTGGGGGTAGTAGTTTGAGTATGTACTCAAGTATATGCCATGATCAACTAGCCAAGAGAAAATATGTGTTCCCACAAAAGACTTGGCATTATTTGATATTATATTTGAGGGATTACCAAACCTAGTTCTAATCTCATCAAGGAATTCAACAATTAAATCTTCTATAGCATCCTTCAAGGCAACAATCTCTACCCACCTTGTAAAGAAATCAATAGTAGCTAAGGTCCACTTATGACCAAAGCTAGAAGGTAGATTCATTAGGCCAATAAAATCTAATCCCCATTGAGAAAAAGGTTGATCAACTTTAATAGTATGAAGGGGAAGAGCTACTAACCTCTATTTGCCTAAAAGGAAGGAACACTTCTGACATTTTCTCACATACCTATAGTAGTACTAAAATAGAGTTGGCCAGTAATTGCCAACTCTAATGACTTCCATTGTAATTGTTTTTGCTCAGAAGTGACCATCATTAGGGCCATCAGGAAACTCTCTGATCATCCTATCAGTCTCATTTTGATCAATGCATCTCAATAAGTGTCCATTGAAATCCTTTCTGAAAAGAATTCCATACACCAAGGAAAAGGGTATAGACTGCAATCTATATTATCTTCTTTTGGCTCTATCCAACCCTTGTTTATATCCTTCTCCTAACAAGAAGTTTTTCATATCAGGCATCCATTTCCTTGGATTATCATCTCCTACTAGTTGTTGATCTGTCAATACTAGTACAACCTCTTCAATCATCTCCTAAGATAAAACCATTTGTTTACACAATCCCTTTCCCCTCACAAGTTTGGTGACTTGGATATCAAAATCATACTCCATGACCTTGGTGATCCAACCAGCCCTCTTCTTATTAATATCCTTGCTCAAGAGGAAGTCCAACACACTTAAATGAGGGACCAATAAATGGATCTTATGTGAGACAAAAGATGCCTAAACTTCTTTAAAACTCTTACGATTACAAGAGCTTTCTTTTCCACATAGTTGTATTTGTCTTCATACTCCTTAAGACCTTCACTAAATAAGGATATAGGTTTCTCTTAATTCTTGTCATTTAATTGAGTAAAAAAAGTAGAGATTCTTGACTCAACCCCTAGGGTGTAGAGAATAAAATCCTTATGAAAATTGGGATTGATAAGTGTGGGGGTTGATGATATTACTACCTTGATTTCTTCAAAATTGGCTCTTCCTTCCTTTGTCCATGTGAATACCATGTTCTTATTTATCATATCTATAAGGGGCTTAACCATGGTAGAAAGATTAGGAATAAATCTTCTTACAAAATTAATCCTACCAAGGAAGCTTTTCAGCCCTTTCTTATGATTAGGAAGACAGAGATAAAGTATTGCCTTTGTCCTCTTCAGATCAATGCTAAGACCATATTTGGACAAAATATGTCCCATATATTTCCCTTGATTTGTGGCAAAGAAACACATACTTATATTTAGGGATACACCATATTCTCTACATTTTCTGAATACTTATCTTAGATGGCTAAAATGGCCTACTATATTCTTTGAATACACTATGATATCATCAAGGCAGACCAACACAAGCCTCTCAATCATGTTGTTGAAGGCCATCTCAATTTCCTTTTGAAATGTGGCACCTACATTAGTTAGTACAAAAGGCATTTTACTATAAGCATAGGTGCCCCATTTGGTTGTGAAGGTTGTTTTTTACCTGGTAGACTCCTTGAACAACATTTGGTCATAACCTAAAAATCCATCCAAGAAGGAGAACCTCTCTAAACCATTGACTTTGGATAATATTTTTTGCATGGAAGGGAGAGGTTGGTGATCCTTAAGGGAGGCTTGATTTAGGTCTCTAAAGTCTACACATAGCCTAATCCCCCACTCTTCTTCATAATAGGAACAAGGTTAGCTACCCAAGAGGAATGCTTAATATGGAAAATGATGTTGGCCCTATTAGCTTGGATAACTCTTTTCTCTCTAATGGCCCAATGTTGGGATTAATAGGTCCCTATTTTTGTTTGACTAGTTTGGCATTATCATTTAAATCTATGGTATGCTAAAATAGACTTGGGTAAAAACCCTTTAAATCATCATATGTTTGAGAAAATACGTCATTGAATTCTTGACATAGATTGACAAAATTTTCTTATTTAGTTTTAAAATGTACCTTTCTCATACTGAGGGTCTTCCCATCAGCAACTGCAACTAATATGTGATCATTTTTGCTAATAGCTAGATTCATACCTCTATCCCTTTCTTGGTCATTAGGATTGAAAACACTTTCTAAGGTGATTAAACCTTTAGGAAAATTATTGGAACTAAGGTTGATGATCTGATCACCATACTAGCTATGCAATTTAGACTAGTTTCTTTTTGAATATTTTGCCTCATTTTGTTGGAAATTAACAATTTGTGAATCAAAGTCAAACAATTTCCAACTGGTATTATTGTTTGGAATTGTAGATCTGACAACTACTCTAGTTTGTTATTCCTTTTCCTCTTCAATTTTTCTTGCTACATCATAAGAGGTCCCAATTACTATAAGCCTATTAGCATGCTTGTTTTCTCTTCTAGGGATGCTTTGGATGTTGAATTCTTGGAAACTTCCAAGAAAATCCCATACCCTATGCTTATATGATTTAAGGAGGTCATTCTTGGTGATATTTGGATTTCTCACTTGATTAATAATCAATTCACTATCCCCATAGACACTTAGAGCTTTAATTCCCCTTCTTTGAGTAACTTAGAGGCCCTGAATCAATGCTTTATACTCTACCACATTATTAGTGCAGCTGAATTGGAGCCTATAAGAAAAATAGTACTTTTCCAATTCAAGAGAAATCAACATCACACCAACTCCTAATCCATTCTTATTCCTTGATCCATCAAAGAACATGCTTCGTATACCATTGGTGTCCTCTTTTGTCTTCATGAGACTAGGAATAGGAGCATCCTTCTCCACTATGAAATATGTCCCAAGGCCTTTCTGTAGAGCCTCTGGTATTGGATCAAATTGGTAAGTAGTGGCCCATTCATCCAAAAGAAAATTAGGTATCTCTATGAAAGAAGTAGTAGGCTCATGGAATGTGTTCCCTTCATCCTCCACCCTAATTGTGAAATTCATATTTATAGGGCTTGGAGTGTAGGTCTCTATGCAATTAAGGGCTAAAGGATCTACTCTTAGGGAAACTTTTGCCACATATCTTGTCATAAAGAACATATAGGACTAGTCTACTACAATGTGGCCACCTATTTGGGTAGTGAAGTTTCTAGAAAGACAAATAGCAAAGTAAGGTTCTACTTCTTCCACTGATATATCTTGGGTCATAGTACAACTAGGACAAGCATATAGTGTCATCTCCAATTTCCTAAGGATCCCTACAATCTTGATAGAACTACCATCTGACTAAAGTACATCTCTAACTATGGGCTCATATTTTATACCAAGTAGATCAATTACAATTTTGGGCATTACAAAACTACTAGCCACTAAATCTATCATGCATTTATGGTCTAGTTTGTCTCCTATGATCAAAGAAACATAAAAGGGAGGAGGTCTGACTTTCTTACTTGTTTCTCCTTCCTTTTCTAGTTTCACTAGACTTGTAGCATTATTCTCTCTAGATAAGTTATTCTTAGCTTCAATGTTTATTCTTAGCTTCAATGTCTATCTAATTCCTACTGCAATAACTTCCTCTATGATGGCATGGAAGTAGTAGCATCCCATATAGAAATATTGATGGTGGTCCTCTTAATCTGATCTACAATATTGAAAGGAGAACTCACTACCTTGGTAGACACTTTAGGAGTTTCATGAATTGGTGGCTAAAATGGAATAACTTGAGGGTGAGATACATTCATGTTGCTAATATTCTACTTCTATTGAGGAGGAACATTATATTGGGCTTTCATCATTGGCACATGAGGAATAACACTTGAATTTGAATCCTTATTAGGTGAGGGAGGTGTAGCATCCTCAATAGCTCTTCTCTTTCTTCCAATATTATGAGCTATGGTATCATGGCTCACATGAAAATGCTCCTCTAGTTGATGGTTCATGAAGGATCAATCACCTTACTATTGTGGATGAGATGCATTATTAGGTTGGCTCACATTATACTATTGTCCTGCTACTTTCTCTTATGTAGTCAATGCTAATTAAGGCTCAACGAATAATTGCAAGAAGGGCATAAGTCTTGATCTTGAGAAAGATTATTCTAAGGGACTAAATCCCTACTTTGGTTTGCATTTGTAGCATGGGTATTACCACTAGGTCTACTATGATTATAGGGGACATGGCCTTGACTTAGATTATAGGTGACATAATTCTGATTTTGATTTTTGGGCCTATTATTCATGGGGGCTTGATATTGGATTTGGGGAAGCTTATTACTTTCAGCTTTTTGCCTCTCTAAAGTCACCACCTTGTTTCTCACCTTTTGTAGTACAAAGAAACTATCCTCCAACTTCTTATCTTGAATCTGAAACTTCTTACCTATATCTTTCATTAAATTCTTCAACTCTCATAATTCACTAGTAGATGTGGAATCTTGGGGTGTTATAGAAAGGGGTTGACTTGTAGAAGATGTGGGAATAGGGGTTATTGCAGGTTGGTGATTAGGAATATCAAGGAAGAAGGGCATTAGAGGCCTTGGAGCTAACTTCTGTCCTTATATTAAAATATTTTCTGCCTTGATAATAATCTCATAGGCATCTAGTAAAGTATCACCTCCCATAGTTTGCATTGTGGTGTCTTATCATTATTGAGGGCTTTAAGGTAATGCAACAAGGCATTACCAGGGGAAGGATTTAATTCAGTGGGTATTCTATCCCATGTCTTTTGAAATATATAGTTGAAATAAATCATAAATTCATAAGGGACTCTTTTGAAGGTTGTTAACTGCTCTAAAATTTATAGGTGATCACTTTTGTCTTCAAAATGTTTACACAACCCTACTCCTAACCCATCCCAATCAGTGATGGAGTTATGAGGTAAAACTATATACCATTGTAGTACTTTTCCTTTTAAGGATGAGGATGGAAGCCTAAGTACAACATCATCTTCAGTAAACCCATGTATATTACAAACATTTGAGACTTCCTGAATATTTTCTTCAAGGAAAGTGGAAATTTCATTGGTAAATTTAGGTACACTTTTAATGGCTGATACTGGTATATCCCATCTCTAAGCCAATAGGAGAGGACCTCCTGCCATGCCCAAAAAGGTAAGGACAAAACACACACACAAATTTTTTTTTTTTTTGACTGATAAAGATAATGAAGTTGACAAATTTTCTTGTGATGATCTAAGATAATCAAGACAACAAGGTCGAGCAGGTTTTAGGGTTTAACTATAATGGAACTAATTGTGATTAATTGTTACGACCTTAAGGATTTTCTAATTAACTAGGCCCTTACTACTAAATGAATAACTTGATTGTCGATACATCTTTGATCCATTGCCCTAGGCTTAATGACATGAATTAACTTCTTTCAACTTCGTTAAACTTTAATCCAAAATTTAACTTAACTTAAATTTTCTCTAACATACTTATAATCATCTAATAATTAATTTATTGTTTACCATTAAAGTTGGTGACAAGAGTAAATTCAATAACTCTATATTTTAATCCAAGTTTTATTTGAATTATCATAAATTTAAGTCCATATTAAAATCGATCTATAAAGTTCGCAATAGTATAAATCTAATTTGTAAAATGGTAAAATCATTCTAAATGAATTGTTACTAGCTTCACATTTCCTTCTTTTACAATTAAAATACTTTAACATTTTAACATCCAAATACCTTTTAATCATAATAAAAGAAGGAACTAATCATATATTATCAATTTATTAACATAACTTTATTAATACTAAATGACCATGGGCACTAACATTAATATTACTACATCACTTAATCACACTATCCTAAAACTAAACATTAATTAAAAAAAAACTCTGAATAATATATTGCCACTCTTATATAAAGTTAGGCATGAATCTAATGTATAACTAACATTAAAAATCTGCACATACTAACTAATACATACTAAAACTAATCTAGCCTTATCAGAGTCACCTGCTGCTCCATCTCTTTAACCAACTGAGGGCCAATAGATACTCAATCCTCAATCCTGTCCCAACTCAATGGTGTCCTGCAAGGTCTTCCATACAAGGCCTCATAAGGCAGCATACCTATGGAAGAATGGTGCCCATTGTTATAGGAAAACTCAACAAGATGTAGGTATTCCTCTCACTTGACCTGATGGTCCATCACGTACATACGCAACATGTCCTCCAAAACTTGATTCACTCGCTCAGTCTGCCCATCGGTCTGAGGATGGTACAGTGTACTAAAATTGAGCTTAGTGCCCAATGCCAACTGCAACTCTCTCCAAAAAGATGAGGTGAACAACGAGTCCCTATTGAAGATGATCTTACGGGGAACGCCATGAAGTCTAACAATATCTCATAGAAACACCTGCGCTATGTTTTGTGCAGTATATGTAGTATGCACAAGAGAGAAGTGGGCAACTTTGTTCAATGTGTCAACTGTCACCAAAATGGCATCATGGCAATGAGATGACAAGGGGAGACCAACAATAAAGTCCATAGATATAACATCTCACTTGCATTCTGCAATCTCGTGAGGCTGAAGGAGTCCACCAGGATGCTGATGCTCCACCTTCACCCTCTGACACTCGAGGAATCTCACAACTATATTAGCAATCTGCACTCTCATGCCTGGCCAGTGATGTAACTGCCTCAAATCTGCATGCAACTTCTTAACACCGGGGTGCGCTGCATAAGGTGCTCTGTGAGCTTCAAGTATAATAACCTCATGCAATCCCCTAGTGAGGGGTACATACATGCATCCTCTATGGCACAAGAGTCCATCAGACTCCAAGGAATACTCTGAATACTTCACTTCTAAGGGTCTCTGAGAATGCACCACTTGACTAACCTCTATATAAAGCTCATCCGCTGGCAAGTGCTAAAGAATCCTTTCCCTCAAATCAGTACAAGTAGTCATAGATGATAACTCATGGAGCCTTCTACTTAAGGCATCCACAACTACATTCTCCTTCCCCTTGATGTAATGAACATCAAAATCGTACTCACAAAGGAACTCCATCCACCTTCTCTACCTAGCATTAAGGTTCGGCTGTATGAATATGTACTGTAAACTCTGGTGGTCGAAATGAAGCTCAAATCTATAACCCAGTAGAAAGTGTGCCACCTTACTAGGGCATGAACTACTACCACAAGCTCTAGGTCATGAGTAGGATAGTTGAGTTCATGAGTCTTCAATTTCCTAGACTCGAAAGAAATGGGTCGGCCATCCTGCATAAGAATTGCCCCTATGCCATCCAAAGATGCATCAGCGCACACCACGAAGTCTGCGGATCGATCTGGTACTGCAAGAATCAATGCACTTGTAAGGGCTCTCTTGAGCTCTTGAAAAGCTCTGTCGCACTTCTCCATCCACTCATACTTCTTTCCCTTCCTTTGAAGAGATGTGATAGGATGTGCCAATCTAGAGAATCCTGCAATAAAGCATCGATAATACCCTGCTAGTCCCATAAAGCTCCTTACCTCAATGACACTGGTGGGTGCCGGCCAATCCATGATGGCCCTAATATTTGATGGGTCTACTGAGACTCCATCACCTAATATGACATGACCCAAATAACATATCTCAGGTCTAAAGAATGCACACTTCGACAAGCTACCAAACAATTGGTTCTCCCTCAATTTTTGCAAAACTCGTCTCAAGTGCTCTTCGTGTTCCTGCTCATTATGAGAATATATCAAGATGTCATCCAAGAAGAAAACCATAAACTTATCCAAAAAGGTACAAAATACTCCATTCATGAGGCTCATGAATATATCTGGAGCATTCATGAGGCCAAATGGTACCACTGTGAACTCGTAGTGGCCATACCTAGTACAAAATGTAGTCTTAGGAATATCACTATCCACAATCCTCAACTGATGATAGCCTGACTTGAGATCAATCTTCAAAAATACCCGAGCACCCTGTAACTGATCAAAGAGGTCATCAATCCTAAGAAGAGGGTATCGGTTCTTGATGGTTACTTTGTTCAATTGTCGATAATCAATACACAACCTAAGTGATCCATCCTTCTTCTTAATGAAGATCACTGGTGTGTCCCAAGGTGACACACTAGGTCGAATATGCCCCTTCTCTAAGAGTTCCTCCAACTAAATCTTAAGTTCACTAAGTTCATGGGTAGTCATCTTGTACGGTGCTCTTGACACTGGCTCTACTCCTGGCACGAGATCGATATGAAAATCCACTGCTCTAGGTGGAGGCCTACCAGGAAGCTCTGAAGGAAAGACATATGCAAACTCTTGCAATATAGGAAAATCATCAAGGGATGGCTCCCCCTCAGGATCTTCCTCCTTGCCACTGATGGTGATAGCGAACAACTGACATCCCTTCCGCATGCACCGTCTAAGCTACATAGAAGAAATCATACGAAGGGATATGGGTCTCTTAACCCCAAGGATCACTCTAGAGATACCATACTCATCCACACATTCCACTCTCTTTTGTCGACAGTCCATCTTGGCATTGTGGGCATACAGCCAGTCCATGCCAAGAACAACATCATAAAAACCTAGAGGGGTAATATGTAGATCAGACATCGTGGACATGTCTCCAACCTGAATCGAGCAACTATGCACCATGGAACTGACTGACACTATGGCTCCTGAGGCTAACTCTACCTCCCAGCTGACTTCCTGACTATCTGCCACTAGCTCGCAACACTCCACAACGAAAGGAGATATAAATGAATCAGTAGATCTGGAATCAAATAAAATAGTAACCATGCTACCTTGTATGCTACATGTAGCCTCAATAACCATGGCCTGATGCTCGGCCTAGCGGTTGTCAACCGCTGCAAAGAATCTGTGAGATTTGCCTATGTCACCAATAGTTGGCTCTAAAAAAGCCCCTCTCTGACCACTAGAGGACTGTCCCTGAGAACATTTTATAGCAATATGCCCCATGCCACCACAAGTGTAGCATGGACCTCGTGTATAGGATTGGGCACCCTGTGATCCAGACTGCTGTGGGCTTCCTAACCTGCTAGATCCACTAAATCCACCCCTAGAAGACTGCTGAGTCTTTGCTAGCTGTGATGGTGGGATCTGTACTCTCTGATCCTGCCTTGGAACCTGTGAATGTCACTGCTTGGGCTTGGAGCCCTGATAACCCTGTGAGGGTTTCTACTACTGCTGCTGCTGGGGTTTTTGCTACTGAGGCTGTTGGCCCTTAGAGGACCCTGCTGTGTAGTTCTGATTCCCTTTCCAAGGGAGTCTCTGCTGGGTAGGGTTTCAGTTTTGAGATCGATCCCATGACTCTTGTCTACCCCGAGTGTCCTCTGACACTAGTGCCATCTCAACAACCTATCTGAAGGTGGTAGGAAAGTCCATGCGAAGTATACCCTGAAGTGAGAAATTCATGCCCATGATAAATCGGTGCACTCATAGTTTCTCATCCTTCATGTACTCAACATAAGGAAGGAGCTTGAGAAAACTGCTCTCATACTGAGCCACGGTGAGACCCCTCTGATGTAATGAATGAAATTCCTCTATCTGCTTCTGCCTGAAATGTTCAGACAGGTACCTCTCCCTAAATCTCTCTAGGAATGACTCCCAGGTGAGGGTATCCATACTCACTCCTCCAATGGTCTCCTCCTAATGCCACCAATTGGAGGCATCACCTCTCAACTGATGAACTGCTAGTCATGCCTTTAGATTACTCCCATATGGACATAATCCAAAACATCATTGTAGACTCTATAACCATGCCTCTACTACTATCCCCTCACTGGAACCGATAAATAAAGGTGGCTTGAGTCGAATCAACTCCCTGATATCATCTCCTATATGCCTAGGAGGTCTGTCATGTGGGGGTCCTCTCTGGTGTATTGACTCTTCCTCATGCTCACCCTGTCCCTCTAACTGTCTCGGTGGGGGACTCCTAGTCCTCTCTCAGACTCTGGGTCCGCCTCCTTTGGGTCCCTCTGCTTCCATAATTGGAATCTACTGACCTGGTTGAACTACAGGTACTACCCTCTGCTGAACTACACCAATCAAAGTCTGAAGTGCATCTATAATGTCCTAGTTTAGGTTTGGTGGTGGTGGTGGAGGTGGAGGTCCATCCTCCTATCCTTCTCTACCACCTCTCACCCTACGACCTCTACCTCGCTGGTAGATTCGAGTAACAGGAGGCATCCTACACAATTGAAGTTTTTAGTTAAGTTTAGAAGCATAATGGTTTTAGGTTCCTAGTGTTGAAACACTGGCGCTCTGATATCAAAATGTCATGCCCAAAAAGGTAAGGACAAAACACACACACAAATTTTTTTTTTTTTTGACTAATAAAGATAATGAAGTCGACAAATGTTCTTGTGATGATCTAAGATAATCAAGACAACAAGGTCGAGCAAGTTTTAGGGTTTAACTATAATGGAACTAATTGTGATTAATTGTTACGACCTTAAGGATGTTCTAATTAACTAGGCCCTTACTACTAAATGAATAACTTGATTGTCGATACATCTTTGATCCATTGCCCTAGGCTTAATGACATGAATTAACTTCTTTCAACTTCGTTAAACTTTAATCCAAAATTTAACTTAACTTAAATTTTCTCTAACATACTTATAATCATCTAATAATTAATTTATTGTTTACCATTAAAGTTGGTGACGAGAGTAAATTCAATAACTCTATATTTTAATCCAAGTTTTATTTGAATTATCATAAATTTAAGTTCATATTAAAATCAATCTATAAAGTTCTCAATAGTATAAATCTAATTTGTAAAATGGTAAAATCATTCTAAATGAATTGTTACTAGCTTCACATTTCCTTCTTTTACAATTAAACTACTTTAACATTTTAACATCCAAATACCTTTTAATCATAATAAAAGAAGGAACTAATCCTATATTATCGATTTATTAATATAACTTTATTAATACTAAATGACCATGGGCACTAACATTAATATTACTACATCACTTAATCACACTATCCGAAAACTGAACATAAATAAATAAAAAACTCTGAATAATATATTGCCACTCTTATATAAAGTTAGGCATGAATCTAATGTATAACTAACATTACAAATCTGCACATACTAACTAATACATGCTAAAACTAATCTAGCCTTATTTGAATTATCTCAACATTAAATTTCTACTAACTCAAATAAAACAGTTTTAATACTAATTTTAATTACCACTTACAATTACACTATCTTAAATTTAAGATTTTCCATACTACTAACCTAACTAACAATCTATGATCAATACAAAACTAAAAAAAATATAACACAAATGCTAACCTGAAAATGTTATCATCTTAAGTTATATCTATCACAAACTAATTTTAATGTGATCTAACTACATATAACACAACTAACTATACTAACATTGTAATCTACTAACTACATGCTAATAAACTATCCTTGACCTATCAACCCCCCCTCCAAACAAGCTCACGCTTCCCAAAGGAACTGCGCACTGACCCAGGTGCGCAGACCTATCCCCTCTGCCCTTGCGTGAGTGATGTGCCAAGGGGGAAGATCAGCGGATAGGGTGGGGAAAGATATGGTAGCTAAACTTATTAATAGTTTGGCTTTTTTTTTAAACAAACTTCTTTGCCCCCCCCTCCCTTATGTGAGGCAACATCTATACAGCCACGAAAATGCACTTCCATATGAAAGAGAGGACTTAGTTAATTTTTTAAAAAGTTAGAAAAAGCAATGTAAAGGAAGTGCATTTTCGTGGCTGTATAGCCACGGGCCTTATGTGACAGGGTCGTCAGTGGTACGGTACGGTACCCATAGGCAGGTGGATTGAAATTGCCATGCCTAGTGTTAAGATGGGAAGGATTAACAAGTTAGCAATGGGGGGAAAATAAGAATAGTTATTGCCAAAAAGATAGTTTGGTGGGAATTGTAAAGGAAGAATTATTAAAATATATATGTTACTTTCCACCATATTATTCCTATATATATATTTACAAGAAAAATTGAATAAGGATTATTTTAATGGGGAATCAAGAAGAGAATATGCTCTGTTGTCTCATGAATTAAAATTTGCTTGCACATACAATTTCCAGAGAGCAATTTTGTTCCTGAGTGTGTATATTTGGTGTCAAGTTTTTTTTTGAAGGTCAATTTAACTAAGTACTAGCATAGATCTTTTGATATATATACATGCATCTTTATCTCAATAATGTGTTCCAATCTAATGACAACATGAAATTGTTACAACTAATATCAAAATTCCAAGGTTATGCAAGGGTATATTGGTGTCTTACATTTTATAATTTATGATTTATTTGTTCACTACATCACAATGGTGGATCTTCCTTCTATCTAAATTTAAGAAATACATGATCTTTAGATCGATTGTTTATATTCAACACGAAGCTTGGCTATGAAGGAGTGAACTTTGTAAATCTTATCAAGGAATCATGAACCTAAATTCAGTAATTAAAAGAAGGGTGATGAATAATTCTTATCAAATTCAATTGTATCATTATTGTAACTTAACAATAAAAATTATAGCTTGGTGATCACAATATAAGATTGATATTATAACATGGTAATGTTCAACATTGAATTGAAACTTCAACACATCCAATTGCCTTTTACTATTATAATCGAAACTCATATTTCCCATTTCTAGACATTTACTATCATTCTAATTTTCTCACAACATATGCAAAGTTGAAATCACATGAGATCAATACGAGGAAGAATTCATGATCATATTCTTTCTCTATTATTCATCCTAGTTCAAGGCTCCATCGGGAAAGAACCAGTAAGAAAACCCAATATCTTTGCCACTACAAATTTAATTACAATTCACATGATATTACAATTCATTGAGTTTTCTTCAAGACTTTCACAAGAGACTTTTATCTAATGTCTTCATTGCCTCAAGGGTAAACATGGGAGATACAAGAAACAACATGGAGATAACAACACAAGGAGGTAAGCAAAATGAACATACATTCCCACCCGATTGCACAATAGGTCCAGAAATGAACCAATATAGGGGAAAGGTGGATTTTCTCAATAGGAGAAGTCAATCACCGTACCTTCACTTAGCCCTTTCGGGGCTTAAAACTTCAATAATTTCCATTCTTTCTCAAGGCCCTTTCGGGGCTATATCCACAAGGATTTTCATTCTTTCCCACATTCAAGAATTCTCAATAACAACAAGGTATGGGATGACAAGTAGGGGCCTATACACCCTACCCTTTCTCCCTCCTCTCTCCATGAGAGGAGACTCTACACTATTGAGGTCCAACTAATGCCCTTTCCCCAAGCATGGCCACTTTTTCCCTATCCAAGGGTGAGTGTTGCCAAATACATCCCCATGAAAATATCTCAAAAAAAAACAACCAACACACCAAGAAGGCATATGAATAACTTCAAAGAAAACAAGATAAAATCCCTCCCAATACCACCCTCAACACATAAGCAAGGAATGCATATCTACACAATATCTCCAACATGATTCAACAAGATTCAAAACATGAACACACACAAAGAACCATTCATGGAGTGAAGAACTCCTACCTTCATAAAAGAGTTATGGCAATGGTGGTTTGAGAAGAGCTTCCCTTTCTCTTTCTTCAATCTTCAAGGCTTCCTCCAAAACTAGAGGATTGGGTGACAAAACTCAAGTTTTTTTCAAAAGTCCTCTAAGTATGGTCTCTAACTCCACTAAGCTTCAAGTAACTCAAGATGTAGGTTTGGTTTCACTAACCCAAGTAAAGAGCAACCCCATTTTCGAAATCAGCCTATAATAGGGTTTTTAAGAGACCCTAAGAGTCAACCTAGGAGGCTAATGGGTTGGAAAGTACCCCCACCCATACTCTTATCCATAGGGGTGCTTAAATTTAATGTTTCTAAGCCTTTAAAGGCTTATTAGGAACAATTAAAAGTTAGGAGGATAGTAAGATCAAATTAAAACCTTTAAAGAATTACAATATAAGATTAGCACAAAATTAATCAAGAATTTTAACTCCACTTCTTGCATTGCGTTATCTTGGCTGATTTTCCTGCACACTCATTGCACACATCAGTAGGTTCAAAAATCACATGCATAATGTGAATAACATGCTAAAGGAAATTATATATAATTTAGAGCATCCAGTTCTTAATAAATAGTTGTTTATCTAATTCTACTCATATTTCTATCCTTTCGACTTGTATAACCAAATGTGTTAGCGTTGCATACATTTTCTTTCATCATTATACATATTTATAAGCATTAAATGGTAAAATCAACTAACTGAAGTAAGCATCACACATCACAAAATAGCATAACAATGTTCAGTGTATCCAATAATGTTCTGACATGTCAGCATGAGTATCAAAATAACAATGTATCATAGGTGCTAGGATGGGTCAGGGTGAGGCCTCACACTGCCACTATTAAAGGTGCCAAATGCATGTGCTCTAGCCATATAAACAAGTGGCCTATTGATATGAGCAGATGGTATTCTAGGTTGTGATCTATCAGCAAGAGGGGTAGAGATGGATCTCAGAGGTGTATGGATATCTTCTATACTCCTAACTGGTTGATGAGGCCAATTATTGCCTCTACTTTATATTAATTTTAATACTCTATTTTTAACACTACCATGACATTTGTGAACTCATAACTAGTTGAACTTATGCTAAAGTCTAGATAGAACTCTTAAACCATGGGTAGATAGTGATGTCATATTTTGAAAATATTATACATGTAATGCAGTATTTCATATAAACCATTAGAATGTGTGTTATAATATCTAGATTTAGTTTGATTATGCTTATTTACGTAAATATTTCTGCATCACAAATAACTTGCTAGGAAAGAAAGAAGTTGGAAAGTGGTTGAAAGAATTCAAGAAGGAGCATCAAGGCCCATCTGTGGTAGAGGAATCATTATGGCACCAAAAAACATGGCTACTACAAAGGAGGAGCCATTATTTCATGAATGTAGAGATGAAGTGTTGCTATATTCCCTCTATGTTTACTATTATGCTAAATTAGTTGCCCAAAATTTATTGCTTATTCTATGAGCTATTATATTTCCCTCTTCTCTAGATGATCTTTAGTCAATTTTTTTTCTTTTCTATTTTGGAATAAGTGTCGATCCTCTATTTATAGGGATTGGATCAATAGTTTAAGGAGGTTAGAAAAAGTTTATGGAAAAATATTGTTGCATCTTGTAGTGAGTTATCTACAATTTTATGTATTATTCTTATGTAAGGATTTTTTGAAATATAATGAAGTAATTCTTGGTTTACATTTTTTGTTAGTAGGTTAGCATAAGCCAACCAAGGGGGTCCACTTGGGAGGTGGATTAGATTAGAGTAGTGTAGATTTACTTCTAGTATTTCCAACATTCATTTTAGTAAGGAGTTAAGTGTGTTACTTTCCTATAGCACTAGTGTAGGTTATTTATATGCATTTTACTTTGCTATAGAATAAGCATAATGGCTCTTCAAGGAACCTAGTGCACATACCATGCTGACCATTTCAAGTAAACATCCCTAGGTTGAAAAATTAAATGCACCTCATGGTGAGAGAAGTAATCCTTAGATTGAATAAACTATTCCTAAGTAAGGCTTTGGGCATGATTATCACACACCTATTGTGAGGCAAACCATTTTTGGTGCCATTTTCGGGGATGGCGTCAAGCTAGGAACATCTTTTTGAGTCATAGTTTTTTTATATAGCTAGTTTTTTTTAATAAAGATTTGTTGTCCTAAAAATTGCTTCACAAGCATGAAGAATTTAGTTGCATGTATCAAAGAGGAAGATGACAAGATGAATATGGTAGACTTCTTCCACAAGGGTCTATTAATTTGAATGAAGAAGTTGAGTTTCCTTTTGAGGACGTAATTCTTGATTTTCTTGCAACATCTTCCTCTTGTTAGAATCTGATGAGATTAATAACCCAAAAAACTAGTGCAAAGAATAAATATCTAAACTATGATTGCAAATGATACAAAATCAAAATAGCATCATAGAGTTAGTCTCCAAGAGAGTAATGCAAATGCTGGAAGCAAAATAACATTAAGAGGATGCAAATACAAGCTAGGTAGCATGCTTATATAGGCTAGAAAGAGGGAGGATGTGGCAACACCAACCAATGAAGAGCAACCATCTATCAGACTAAAGATAGCAAAGTATCTTCCCAAGATAGCTAATGGATCCTCACATGTAGGAAGGTGACACCTCACAACCATTCACCTAATAAGACATGCTTTATTAACCTAAGAGAGATTATTAAAAGTGTAGGAAAAACCTAGCAAAATAGGAAAAATAAAAAACTACACTAACACCCTCCCATAAGTGAAGCTTAGGTGGATGTAGAAATGGGTCTTGGCAAGTCAAGCCTGATGAGGTACCCATGTACATAAGATTTCCCAAAAGAGAGAGAAAAGAGACCCGCCCACACAAAAAAAAAGTTAGGACTTCAAGTGAGAGGAAGAGGCCCCCCCAAAAGATGAAGCATCTCACACCCCCAACAAAGCTTACAAATGAAGGAACTTGCTCTCAGTGAAGGGTTTGGTGAAGATATCAGAAACTTTCTCAAAAGTCAGACAATAGTGAATGTCAATGACATGACCATGGATGAGCTCCCAGATGTAGTGCATGTGGACCTCTATGTGTTTGGTCCACTGATGATGAACTGGATTCTATGAGATCTGAATGGCACTCTGGTTGTCACAAAATATGACTGATGGCCATCTGATCTAGATACCAAACTTAGTGAGAAGATGTTGAAGCCAAATGGTGTCAATGGCAGCATTTACAGCCCCTCGATACTTAGCCTCAGTAGAAGAAAAAGCAATAGCAGACTGCTTTTTGCTCGACCAACAAATAGGACCTGACCCAAGTGAGAAGCTGTACCCTGAAGTAGACTTGCGATCCTCAAAATCACCTACCCAATCTGAATTTGTGTAGCCCACCAAATCAAGCTCAATACCTGCTACGTAGTGAATCCCACAACTATGAGAACCCTAAATGTAGTGAAGGATGGCTGCTTTCCAGTGTAACTCATGGGGCTCTTGCATGAATCGAGAGACCATGCCTACAACATAGGAGATGTTAGGTCTCGTATGAGTCAGATAAATGAGACTCCCAACAAGTTGGCAGTACAAAGTGTCATCAACAAGTGGAGAAGAACATTGAGCCTCAAGTTTAACTCTAGAAAGGAAGGGAGTCAAAGCAGGCTTACAATCAGCCATATGAAACCTCAAGAGTAAATCTAGAGCATACTTGGATTGTGTGATGATGATCCCAGAAGGAGACTGAAGGATCTCAATCCCAAGAAAGTAATGCAACAAGCCCAAGTTAGTCATAAAAAAATTGTCCTGAAGGGCCACTTTGACAGCCTTAATGGTGGGTGAAGAACTTCCTGTGATCAACAAGTCATCAACATACAAAACCAAAAATAGAAGTGAATCACCCTATTGCAAAATGTAGACATTAGGATCAGAATGGCACTGAGTAAACCCAATTGATAGAAGGAAGGAGTCCATCTTGGCATACAAGGCCTGAGGAGCTTGTTTGAGTCCATAGAGAGACTTTCGAAGATGACACACAAGTGAAGAATCCTGAAGGAAGCCCTATGGCTGCTCCATGTAGATCTCCTCATGAAGGTCACCATGAAGAAAAGAACTCTTCACATCCATCTGATGTACTTCCCAACGATTAGCTGCAATAATGGCAAGAACAATTCTAATGGAATTCATTTGAGCAACTGGTGCAAAAGTCTCAGAGTAGTCAATCCCAAGAACCTAGGAGAATCCCTTAGCAACCAAGCGAGCCTTGTGTTTGTCAACTGACCCATCTATTGCAAATTTTGTTCGATAGATCCACTTACATCGAACAAGTTTTCTTCCTTTAGGAAGAGGGACAAGATCCCAAGTGTGGTTCCTCATCAAGGAACTATACTCTTCCTGCATAGCTGTATCCCACTCAGAAATACTAGAAGCCTCATGAAAGGACTATGGATCTAAGGTAGTAGCAATGAAGACATGTGGAGCATCCTAGAATTGTGAATGAGTTCACCTGGTGTCTAATGGATCCCCAACCCAATCACCTACAGACTGTAAGGTCTATCTAGCCCAAAGTGGACAAGAAGATGGAGAATCTGGAGGGGAATCATTAGCCTTTGAATGATGACTAGGAGAGGAAGGAGGAGGAGGAATGATCACTTTCTACATCAGAAGTAGAGGTAGAAGACTATTTAGGTGAATCTGACTCATCAGAAGATCTGTCATGTATTCCAAGTGACTCTACTGTTAAGGTAGAAGGAGTTGGAGAAGTGATAGAAAGAGATCTTGAAGATCCCTCCTCAAACTGAACACTCCTCTCAATGAATAATTCATGTGTAGTAGGGTGGAGCAACCAATAACCCTTCACACCATCAAGATAACCTACAAATATGCAAGGTCTGCTTTGCAAATCCAAGGCCTTACGTTTCTCTATAGGAATGTGGGCCCATGCAGGGGAGCCAAAAATTTGAAAGTGCTTAATTGATGGTTTTTAATCACTCCAAGCTTCAAAAGGAGTAACTCCCTTCAAGGCTTAGTGAGGAACACAGTTCTGGATATAACAAGCACAGTTAATGGCTTCTGCCCAATACTATGGTGAAAGAGATCTAGAGTGAATCATACAGTTTTCCATTTCCTTCAAGGATCTATTCTTTCATTCTACAACACCATTTTGCTGAGGATTGTATGGAACTGAATGCTGTAAATCAATCCCCTCTGAAGTGCAAAATCTTTCAAACTGATGGTTGACATACTCACCACCATTGTCTATGCACAAAACCTTGGTGGATTTCCCAGATTGCTTTTCTACAAAATTTTTGAAGTCTTGAAAATGATCAAATACCTCTAACTTCTGTTTGAGAAAGTACACCCATGTATATCGAGAAAGGTCATCAATGAATGTGAGGACATATCGGGCCCTGTTGAAAGAAGGATGTTGAAATGGACCAGCCAAATCATTGTGAACTAACTCTAGTATCTGTGAAGCTCTCCATGCCTTACTTTTGTCAAACTTTTCATTAGGATGCTTACCAAGAATGCAACCTTGGCAAACACCTCCTGAGAATTGAATCGAAGGCAACCCTGTGACCATGCTCTAGTGGTTGAGCTAATGCAAATAGCGAAAGTTAAGATGGCCAAACCGGTCATGTCATAATTTACTCACATCATTAGAGTGAGTGAGAAAAATAGATGAAGGAGGACTAGGAACAAAGTGAGAAAATAGATAGAGCCATGATTGATTATCTGCTCTCCCAACTGCAACTATAGAATCACTATGCAACTCACGTATCTCTACTAAATCAGGAGTGAACTCAACCTGCTTACCTAAACTTGTGTGAGTGATTTGGTATATTGATAGGAGATTAGTTGATAATGAGGGTACACAAAGAACATCATGGAATGTGCCATCCCCCACATCAATAGACCCTCTCCCACACACCTCAATAGGAGTGTCATCACCCATCAAAATAGAAGGCATAGTATATGGCTCCAAGGATGCAAGTTCTTCCTTAGATGAAGCCATGTGGTGCAAAGCACCCGAATCAAGAACCCAAGTGGATGGTGAGGAAGCAACTGCAACAAGAGCCTTGCCCTTTCCTTTCCCCTTGTTGTTTTCTTTTGCCTTATTAGACTCTTCATTAAAACTTTGTTTGATAGACTCAGGAACACTAATATTGTTCTTCTCAAGAATGTCTGTCAAGTGATAAATTTGTTTCTTCAAACATTTATGTTCATCATGATCGGGTCTTTTACAATAGGCACATTTAACCTTTTCTATCTTAGGCTTATCGCCCTTAAAGGATGAGGTATCAATAGTTTCTTTTGAAGCAATTGGTATCTGATCCTTCTTTTCCTCACTATTATTTTGTTTCTCATCCTTACTATTGTTATTACTACTTTGTCCTTTTTGTTCTTTTGTGCCTTGGTTGGTTGCTAAGGCATGTGACTTAGAGGACTTAAGAGTGGCCATCTGGATTAGCTTGTCCTATTCTTGAGTGAGATTGACAGCAAAATCATCAAGAGATGGCATGGTGAATTAAGTGCCAAGTGCACCCTTAGTAGCATAGAAGGTAGAGACAAACATAGAATATTCTAAACTTAGCTTAGAGAGAATACTGAGAATCAGTTGTTCATCTTTCTTTACAATTCCACATTGTTTTAACTGCAGCCTTAGTGATTTCAATTTGGTGAAGAAATCTTGGATTGTGTTGAAATTGCTTGGACTCAAACTAATTAATTCATTTTCTAACATATGACCCCTCATTGAATCTTGTGTGCCAAATAGTGTTTCTAGCTTTGTCCATACTTCATTTGGTGTATCCAAAGACTCAATGTGAAATAGCAAGTCAGGAGAAATAGACAAACACAATGTTCCATATGTCTCATCACATTTGTTAAACCACTTAGGCTTGTCTTCATCTTTAGCAGGTTCAGTTTCAAGTTCCATAGTTATCTTATTTAATCCAGCTTTCCTTAAGTGAATTGTCATGCGTGATTTCCACTCAAAGTAATTGTATGGAGTTAGGATGGGCATATTTGTTTGATCCATGATGAAGAAATGCTAAAAATAAGAGAACCCAACCACGACAATGCTCCCCCCCCCCCCCTTTTTACTCAATCAAAGAAACTAAAATCTACTCTTGCACATAGAAAAGCTCTGATACCATGTTAGAATCTGATAAGATTAATAACCCAGAAAACTAGTGCAAAGAATAAATATCTAAACTATGAGTGCAAATGATACAAAATCAAAATAGCATCGTAGAGTTAGTCTCCAATGTTGAGATAATGGGTGTTGCACACATTGCATAGTATTGTTATTTTATTATTTTATTTTTTATTATGTAATGTTGTACCTAGATGGACGTGCAACATGTAAAGATTCTCATGGAATATTCTTGATGAGTTGTATTGTAACATTGTGTAAATATTTCATGTAATTATTTAATATTGGGGGAAAGAATTAAATGCCCAATATTAAATGTGGGGTCAGTGGGTTAGGTAGCACATGGTTTTAGCACATGGTTTATGTAATACCACTTGGTGGTTTTGTGGGACTTGCTACTATATAAACAGCCACAAGGGTAGTTGTTGTAGACAGAAGAGAGAGTAAGAGTGACAAGAAGAAGACAAAAGGCAAGAGTCAAGCGGGACAAGGCTTGACAAGTTAGCCAAGGGAGCATTTGTGAAGGTTGAAAGCATGGCATGGGATGTGTGGATTCATGCTTGTTCACATAGTTTGCTCGGTTGTGGCTATGGCCATGAAGGCTTCCATGGTTGAATGGCAATGGTATTTTTTGCTGAATAATACATCATGATGGATGCTTTTGGAGGCTGGGTTTTTTCCCTCAATGAGGGTTTCCCAGGGTATATCTTGTGTCACAATTTTGTGGGTATGTTGTCTATTCTCTTGCATGTGGATTTTAATTCTGTGTTTATTTTAGATCTATTATGGGTTATGTGGAAATGGTTATATTCTTTATTGCCAAGTTTCCTTACAAGTGGTATCAGAGCTATGATTTTATTATTGTAACCCTAGGTTGAATCCATGGGAATGCATGAGAGGATAAAAGAAAAGGGCAAGATATATAAATGATTTATTGCAGATCTAAAGGTTTTGGATTTGCTGTTATGATGGGATGTTAAAAGATTTGGGCATGGGAAATTGTTGGATAAAAAGGTTTTTCGGATGTTTCATTTAAATGAGGGTTTTGGGGGGTAGCTTGCAGAAATGACCTCCTGGTAAAAACAGACCTCACCATTGGATCCGGGTCGACATTTCCATAAATTTTGATATATAATATGCCCTAGTTTGGCCATGTTCAGAGAAAATGAAAGAGTTTTTTGGTTTCAGCCCATGATGGCCGTCAAATTTAATCCCGTCGGAATTTTCGTCACTGAAAAAATTAAAAATTAAAAATCGTACTGAAAATGGTAAAAAGACTGTCTTAGTAAAATGGCCATAACTTTCTCTCAGAATATCGGACTTCAGAGTTCTTATAGGCATTGGAAAGCTAATTTAGAGCACTACAACATGGTGTAGGTTTGGTTCTGTGATTTTAAAATTTTGTCAGGTTTTCAGAGCCCTAAAGTCAGATATTGTTTATTTTGAGCACGGATTAGGGCATAACTTGGGCATACGGAGTCGGATTTTGGACTTCGAGTAGTCAACGGAAAGCTCTTGGAGAGCTCTACACATTGGTTTAGATTTGGTGTAGGTTTGGCATGATTTACTTATTGATATATTGATCTGAACAGTTTATAGGTATATTTTAACTATGGTAACATTGTGAGTTTATGGCATTGGAGATTTAAGTTTTGATGTCATTGTATACTTAGTTCATATTTCAAATTGGTCTCATGATGATATGGTTATCAGTGTTTGGTTTGGATATGCATGATGACTTGTTGGGTCTACAAGTTGTGCAGTGTTGTAAGCGGTCTATACTTACAGGTTGCATTTATAGCTTGGTTATGGGTTGTCTTTGCCCATTGATCTTTCATTATTGATGCATATTCAGATTGGTGGCTTGGATTTGGGTTTTCTATGCCCTAAGTCACATGATTTACTATTTTCTTCATGTAGAAGGGATGAGATGTTGTTACCAGGTATAGTCATAGTGGAGGATTATGGTTGACTATGCTGACAGGTTGGACACTATTGAGAACCAGATGCTCGGTTCATGGATGTGATTATGGTGTCATGGATTTTGGCATGACATGATTGGTTATACAGGTACATCCTTGATGTTCATTAGCTTGGATTTCTGATATAGTTATGGTGGTATATCTTCTTGGTTGAGGATCATGGTTATTTGTTTTCTTTTGAGGAGCTCATGATGTGCACTTTGAGTTCTTTGATAGTTTGATTCCTTGGTTGATTCTCATGGTTAGAGGATGGATTTTTTTCATCATTATGTCATGGATAGCTTGGATACACGGTTTAGTGGGAGCTTGTGACAGTGATGGGGTGACAGTGCAGGATTAGTTCCTGGTTTGGTTTGGATCTTCATATAGAAGATGGATTTTATGATGCCATAGGTGACTTGGTACCACGATTGAGTGGGAGTTGTTGGCATTGATATATTTATTGAGTGTTTGCAGATGTTGGAGGTTTGTCTTAGATCCTGTTGCTGCAGAAGCATCTTTGACATTTGCATGGTGCACTTGTTATCTTCATGGTGTGTGAAGATGGTTAGATCTTGAGGACTCATGGAGTTCTTGGTTATCTTCATGGTGTGTGGAGATGGTTCTTCCTGGTATGTGGAGATGGTTTTTCTTCATGGTGTGTGGAGATGGTTGCATCTTGAGGACTCACAGGGTTCTTGGCAAAGGTGTGGTTTATGTTTTTATTTGACATGTTATCAATGGTATGAGGATGGTTTCATTATTATGTCATGGTATACTCTTGATATGCGTTTAGAGTTGTGATATGTTATGGTGTGTTCATATGGAGCATGTTATCTCTTTGGTTGAGATGGTAAGATCATGTTGTCATGTTTATGTTCCTGAGGCCATGGTTGGAACTTTGACATTGATCTTGGTTTAGTTTCTTGGTATTGAGTACACTGATCATAAGCTGGATACTTCATGATATTGCTATGTTGCATTTGGAGTTGGCATAAATTGATTGGTTACAGGTGCTCATGGATACTTAGAGACGGTGGTGACGCTGATTTCTCTTGGATTAGAGAAGTATTTGTTGGAATAGTTGATGGTTTCAGCAGGAAGTCCGAGGGGCAGTCACCTGATATGGACTTGAGAGGAGATTGTTCTTAGATGAGTCTTGGTTGGAGACTTGGGTATCTTGACGAGCATTCTCATTCCCCACTCTTGGTCTACTCGGCGGTTTGCTACTTGAGAGGTATAGCCCATTGTTTCTCTCAGTTGCATTATATTTATGCTTGTCTTTCATGGATATGGATCTTGAGCTATGGTACATGAGTTAGTTCTGGAGGGTTCATTTGAGAGATGGTTTAGCATTGGTTATCTCCATGTGCATATGTTGTTATGCTGGTTGAATTTGGGAGATGGTTTTATATTGGGCATATTTCTTGGATTAGGAATGGTTATTCCTTGGTTTAGGAATGGTTTATGAGTTTGATCTTCTTGTGAGAGGCTTACATCCATGATTAGCTATATGGTATGGTTTGGGTGTTTTTGAGGCTTCTTGTTGGGGTTTTATGGAGGAGATCATACTTGCACAGTTTACATCTAGAGGTGTGTGTAGAAGGACATGATACAAGTTATGATTTGCATGGTTTCTCTTGGTCTTGGTTATCTTCCTGGATGTTCAGTTTTGACTCCATTGGATTTGAGATTGGTTAGAGATTGTGATCACTGGTTTGTGCTCATGTATGTCATGTGAGAGATGACAAGGTTATTTCTTTCTCTTTCCTCTGTTGGTTGTGGTGAACTTGGGAGAGTATTGGAGACTTGTTATAAGAGTTTTTCTTACAGGATATTGGATTATGTATTGTGGATGTCCTTGATGCTACATGGATTCACTTCTTTGAGATGTTGTGAGTGGATTGGTTATAGATTTGACATTATCTTTTGCAGTGAGAGCTTCTTGGTATATATGTGGTAGGTATTGCTCTTGAGGCTTGTGATTGCAAGTTACAGATTGGATATGTCGGTGATATAAGATTCACTTGTTATACCTTTGAGGTATGGATAGTTGGATGGGTTTGGCACTTTGCTGTGGGTGTTATTTCAGCTATGGATATTTTAACAACTACAGATACATGTGATTACCTTTGGATCAGGTTTTTTGTGCTTGGAATTTCAGTTGGTACAGGATTTTATGATCTTCTAATGCGACAGGTTGGGTGGCTTTCTCTTTGGATGGCTTCTATGTATGTCCAGTGGGAGTGGCATAATAGGAGGTGAGATCATTCATGTTTGAGATGCTGGATACTTTGATTTTGTTGCAGGTACCAGGATGGAGCACTTGGTGTATTTTGATCCATGATGGTGGATGTGCTGGGAGGGATTGTTCCCTTGTTCATTTATGTGGCTACGGATTGACCCTATGCAATGTATACAACAAGTGGGAGATTGTTGAGATAATGGGTGTTGCACACATTGCATAATATTGTTATTTTATTATTTTATTTTTTATTATGTAATGTTGTACCTAGATGGACGTGCAACATGTAAAGATTCCCATGGAATATTCTTGATGAGTTGTATTGTAACATTGTGTAAATATTTCATGTAATTATTTAATATTGGGGGAAAGAATTAAATGCCCAATATTAAATGTGGGGTCAGTGGGTTAGGTAGCACATGGTTTTAGCACATGGTTTATGTAATACCACTTGGTGGTTTTGTGGGACTTGCTACTATATAAACAGCCACAAGGGTAGTTGTTGTAGACAGAAGAGAGAGTAAGAGTGACAAGAAGAAGACAAAAGGCAAGAGTCAAGCGGGACAAGGCTTGACAAGTTAGCCAAGGGAGCATTTGTGAAGGTTGAAAGCATGGCATGGGATGTGTGGATTCATGCTTGTTCACATAGTTTGCTCGGTTGTGGCTATGGCCATGAAGGCTTCCATGGTTGTATGGCAATGGTATTTTTTGCTGAATAATACATCATGATGGATGCTTTTGGAGGCTGGGTTTTTTCCCTCAATGAGGGTTTCCCAGGGTATATCTTGTGTCACAATTTTGTGGGTATGTTGTCTATTCTCTTGCATGTGGATTTTAATTCCGTGTTTATTTTAGATCTATTATGGGTTATGTGGAAACGGTTATATTCTTTATTGCCAAGTTTCCTTACATCCAAGAGAGTAATGCAAATGTTGGAAGAAAAATAGCATTGAGAGGATGCAAAAACAAGAGATGCAAATACAAGCCAGGTAGCATGCTTATATAGGCTAGGAAGATGGAGGAGGTGGAAACACCAACCAATGAGGGGCAACCATCTATCGGACTAAAGATAGCAAAGTATCTTCCCAAGATAGCTAATGGATTCTCACATGTAGGAAGGTGACACCTCACAACCATTCACCTAATAAGACATGTTTTATTAACCTAAGCGAGATTATTAAAAGTGTAGGAAAGACCTAGCAAAATAGGAAAAATAAAAAACTACACTAACACCTCTAGAGCAGAGTCTTTGGATATAAGTGCTCTACAAGCTTTTGCTAAAATCTTTGCCAGCTTTCTTGATAGTTCTAGTCCAAATCCACCTATTGTTAACAATCTCATAGCTAATGCTCCTTTTTAGTAGCAAACCCATAGTCAAATACCTCCATTAATAGCATACCCTACTTTTCCATTTCCTCCCCCAAGCCTCATAAACAATGCTAATCTCAAAAATAAACCAACAACTGTTTTATGGCCTTCTAACTTAGGATCCTGATACTTTCTTATTTGAGTTTGACATACTCTGTAAGCTCAAGTTGTTTCTAGAAACACTAAAAGAATCAACTTTGCAATGGTTCATGGGCTTAGGAGCCAATGCAGCATGTACTTAGGATGAGACACAGACTTTATTTTTGGAGAAATACAAAGATTATTGTAAGGGGAGTGATCCAATGGGAGATGACAGTTTTAGAATGTCACAAAAGGAGGATGAAACATTGGAAAACTATGTTTCATATTTTTTGTACACACTACAAAAGAAGCCCTAGCATGTACTGGTAGAGGATTCACAGAAACTAGTCTTCTTGAGAGGGGTAAATGATAATTTTTTGGAATAATTAGATCTAATGGTTGGTGGTGATATATACCAATCTTCTTAGGATGACCTCAAAAAAATTTGTCTTAACTACTCAAAGTCAATTGTGAAGAAAGGCATAGGGTACCAATCCATGATCACTAAAGGGATTAGTTAGGGCATTTCAAAGCTTTAGATATCTAATTTACTCTCAGATTTCAAGCAAGACATCATAAATGATGTTGCTACACATCTTGACACCATGACTATTAGGATTAAACCACAGATAGAAATAACAATTACATTCAAATATAACCAATAACAAAAAAAATAGATCACACAAAAAAGAACACAAGGCACCAAGATTTAACGTGGTTCACCCAATCCCTAGGCTATGTCCACCAAACTACAAGTCCAATATTATTACAATCTAGTGATTACAACCTAATTACAATCTGTAATCCCTTACAGGTCAATACCACTGCAAGAAGCAATTTTACATCCACAACATAATAAAAATACCTAACCCTAAACCCTTTTATACAAGTATTTTATGCTATTTTAGGGTTACAACATGTTGGCCATATGTGGACCATATGTCGGCTACAATGTCGACCACTGCCCAAAATTTTTTTTTGGGGCGATGTCCTGAACTCCAAAGAATTTATGAAGTATGTATAGTACTTTCCTAATCTATCACCACAACCTAGCAATCTCCCACTTGGGGCTTGATCAAGCTCCACACTAAACAAAAATCTCCCACTTGGAGACTAATCTTGTAGCAACACCACTATCACATGGGGCTCCCACTAGATCAAACCACCCTCGACTCTGATGTTCTTTTATTCATGTTCAGTCTAGAAGACCTACCAAAGCTGAAGAGGAGTTTAGCTTCTCCCTTGTTACAACCTTTGTCAACATATATGTTGGATTGTCATTTGTATGTATCTTCTCTAGCTTTAACTGTCCATCCTCCAAAATTGACCGAATGAAATGGTATCGCAACTATATATGTTTGGTCTTAGAATGTAGAGCTAAATTCTTTGCAAGATGAATGACACTCTGACTATCTATAAAAAATAATTATCCTTCTAAAGATGTCCCAATTCTTCCAAGAAGAACTAAAGCCATATCATCTCCTTGGCTACCTCTATAGCAGCAACATACTCTACCTCTATAGTGGACAGAGCATTAATCTTCTATAACCTAGAAACCTAGCTCATAGCTGCCCCACCAATAGTAAAGACGTAACCTATAGTAATCCACCCGGTATCAATATCCCCTACCAAATTTGAGTCAACATAGCCTTTTAAATTAGTAGTAGAGCCCCCAAAGTGTAAACATTTATTGGATGTTCCTCTCAAATATCTATGAATCTACTTGATAGTGTTCCAATGCTCAAATCCTAGATAACTAAAATACCTGCTAACGACTTCCACTACATGTGCAATATCTGGCCTAGTGCATACCATAGCATACATCAAGCTTCCTACAGCTAAATCATAGGGTACCTTGGACATCTTATCCTCCTCTTCATGTTTTTTAGGACACATCTCCTTAGTCAACTTCAAATGACCAGGTAAAGGTGTGCTGATAGCTTTAGCATTCTCCATAGAGAAATGTTGCAACACCTTCTCAACATAATCAGCCTGAGATAGCATCAATGTTTTATTTTTCCTATCTCTACAAATCTTCATAACAAGGATTTTTTTTGCTTCCCCCAAATCCTTCATACCAAATACATGTGCTAACTGGCTTTTTAGCCCCTTAATTTGATCCATTTTAGGCCTAGCTACAAGAATATCATCAACATATAAACATAAAATAATGTAGCTATCATCATCCAATCTCTTAAAATAAACACAGTAATCTGAATGACATCTATTATATCCATGCTCATGCATAAAACTGTCAAATTTTAGATACCATTGCTGGGGTGCTTGCTTCAAGCCATATAAACTTTTCTTCAATTTGCACACTAAGTTCTCCTTACCTTTGACCACAAATCTCTGTAGCTAAGCCATATATATCTCTTCATCCAAATCTCCATGAAGAAAGGCTATTTTAACATCTAGCTACTCTAAATGCAAATCTTCAATAGCCACAAGACTTAAAATAGTACGCATAGAAGTCATTTTAACAATAGGAGAAAATATCTCATCAAAACCAATTCCCTTTTTCTATGCAAATCCTTTTACAACTAGCTTGGCCTTAAACCTTTTCTTACCTCCTTCCTCTTCTTTCAACCTATAAACCCACTTATTCTATAAATCCTTTTTACCTATAGGCAACTTGCACAAATCCCATGTCTTATTCTTTAGCAAAGAGTCCATTTCATCTTTCATTGCAGACTCCCACTGAATCTTAGTATCCACCTACACAGCTTCATCATAGCTTTCAAGTTCACCAACATTAGTAAGTAAAATAGAATACAAAGAGGGAGAAAATCTTTGTGGAGGTCTAATTTTCCTTTTTGATTTTCTAACATTCACTAGTGTGTGTAGTATTTTTTATTGCGGTTGTTGCACATCATGAGGAATGGCTGGAACATTAGCTTTTGGAGTATCATCTAGCACTACATAATCATGTACTTTCTTCTTATGCTGCTGCAATAGATCTTTGTACAACACTTTCTCATTGAATATGACATCTTGACTTCTTACAAATTTATGATTTTCAAAATCTTAAAGCCTATAACCAAATTCGTTAATGCCATATCCAACAAAGACACATTTCTTTGATTTAGCTTCTAGCTTGATTCTATTTTTAGAGACTATATGAGAAAAAGATTCACAGCCCAAGGTCTTGAGAAAATAATAACTCACCTTCTTACTAGTCCATGCCTCCTCTAGAATACCATAGCCCAAAGGAGTAGAGGGACCTCTATTAATCAAATATACAACAGTATTGATAGCCTCTTCCCACATGTGTGAGGGCAACCCAGCATGCAACCTCATTCTCCTTGCACACTCCATTATAGTCCTCTTCATGCATTCAGCCACTCCATTTTCCTATGGAGTCCTTGGAATAGTTTTGTATCTATGAATATCATTAGTGGAGCAATAATTTTCAAATTCATGACTACAATACTCACCACCATTATTAGATCTAAGACATTTTAAGTCTCATTTTCAACCAAGCATTTCCATTTCTTAAAAGTTTGAAATTCATCAGATTTCTATCTAAGAAAATAAACCCATACTTTTCTAGTTGCATCATCAATAAATGTAACTTAAAAATTAGAGCCACCAAGGGAAGATACCTGAGCCAGTCCCCATACAACTATATGCATGAGCTCTAATTTCTCATTTTGGTTTTCCTTCCTAGTCTTTACAAAACTCACTCTCTTTTGTTTTCCATACACACAACTTTCATAGAAATCCATATTAACACATTTCAGACTTAGTAAAACTTTCTTTGAATGAAGTACTTTCATACTTTTTTCACTCATGTGCCCAAGTCAGTTGTGCCATAACATTGTATTAGAATCTACAGCAGCTATTTGTTCTCTGTGCTCAACTAGAGCAATTATTTCTGAACAGTCATTTTTCTCTGAAACAATAAAAGTAGAAGGAACAATATGACCTGTATAAAGATATAAGGTGCCTACTGTCACACCTTTTTCTACTACAAGGGAACCTTTTGAAACCTTCCAATTTTTATCATTAAAAGTAACTACACAACCCTCATCACTGAGTTGCCTTGCTGAAATTAAATTCCTACTCAGCCTTGGAACATGTCTTACCTCATGTAGTAGCCAATGATTCCCATTCTGCAACTTAATCTTAATTTTTCCCTTTCCAACAATTTGACATGGTTCATTGTCCCCCAAATAAACAAGCCCAAAATCCCCTTGGACATAATCAATGAAATAACCTCTATGAGTTGTAGTATAAAATGAAGCACTAGAATCTAAAACCCATGAATTATTAACACTTTCTAAAGACAAAAGCAAAACATCCTCTTTGGATTTTTTACTTACCACATTTGACTCCTTGTCTCTATTTGATTTATCTCCTTCATTTTTCTTTTGATTCTAGCAATCTTTATTTTTATGACCTGGTTTCCCATAGTACCAATAGTTGTTTGGTCCTCTCGATTGAGACCTCTTCCCCTTTGGCTTTCCTCTTGATTTCCTATGATTTCTAGAGTTACTTCCTCTCTCAGTCATTCTTCCCCTACTTGTGCATTCAAAGCACTTCCTAATGTAGATCCACTTGAAGATTTCCTACGAGTTTCCTCACTCAAAACAACACCGATCACATCATTATATTTTAGGGTACTAGATTTCGGAACAAAATTACTCATCACTATTACCAAGCCATTCCAACTTTCAAGAAAAGAACACAAAATCAAGAGAGCCCTAATTTCTTCATCAAAATTGATACGTAAAGATGATAACTAACTAGTAATAGTATTAAACTCATTTAAATGATCTGCAACAAATCCACCTTCTACCATTTTCATATTAAATAAATGGTTCATGAGAAATACCTTGTTTGAAGTGGAGGGATTTTCATATAGTGTCACTAGGGTTTTCATCAACTCTTCTATCATCTTCACTTTTGTAATATTAAATGCCACTAATGGTGCCAGGCATAACCGAATGCTTCCAAGTGCCTTTCTATCTAAAATATCTCATTCATCATTTGACATAGATCCTTGATTCTTGGCTTTTCTATCCAACAGCTTCCATAAATCCTTCTGATAAAGATTGTCTTCCATTTGCATCTTCCATAATTGGAAGTCCTGCCCATTAAACCTATCAACCCTCATCTGCCATTGCTCCCACTCAACCATGAGACTTTCCTACAGAGGATAATTGAAAAAAATAGCCTCACTCAGATACCACTTGTTAGGATTAAACCATGGATAGAAATAACAATTACATGCAAATATAACCAATAACAAAAAATAATAGATCATATAGAAAAGAACACAAGGCACCAAGATTTAATGTGGTTCACCCAATCTTTGGGCTACATCCACGAAACTGCAAGTCCAATATTATTACAATCCAATGATTACAACCTTATTACAATTTGTAATCCTTTATAGCTCAATACCTCCACAAGAAACAATTTCACATCAACAACATAATAAAAATACCTAACCATAAACCCTTTTATACAAGTATTTTATGCCATTTTAGGGTTACAACATGTCACCCATATGTTAACCATATGTTGGCTACAACATCGGCCACGGCCCAAAACCCCAAAGAATTTATGAACTATGTATAATACTTTCTTGATTAGTCACCACAACCTAACAATGACTGCAAAGAAGAAGCATGCAAAGGCTGAATTGTGATTGGTGGAGTACTATCCTTACTAGTGCAAATGATAGAAAGAATGAAAATTTAAGTTGGTAGACAACCTAGAGAATCAAAATCTTCTAACTAAGTACATGAAGATAACTAGGGACAATGATAAAGTGTTCTTCTTTGCTAAATGTTGACCATGGGCTTCAAGACAAGGTACGCCTCAAGATCCTCTATAATCTTCAAATCCTTAGGATAATTAGTGGCAAAAATAAAGTTATTAGAATCTTTATTAGTACTCACGACCTCCATGGAAAAAATAGTAAAAAAAGTAATGGCCTAATCAGAAAAATAATCAATGAAAAAATAAGTAAAACAACTAGTGGAAAAATTAGTATAATCAATGGCAACCATTGCAAGGAAATTGGTAGCAAAATAACCAATGGAGGGGGCCTTCACAATGGCCTAACCAAAATTATGATAACCCACAACTATCACCTCTAGTGCAACCACCTATAGTAATGCCACTACCTGCACCAAATAATGCTAATCCTAACCCAACCTAGTTGCCTACTCAACCTTAGCCAAATCCAAACAACAAGCAACATCAGCAGCAAATGTACACTACTAATACTCACTAGTGCCCTACTTATTTACTAGAGATATCTAATATCCATTTGAGATCTGTGTCACATCCATCGGGGGGGTACATAGAATTTGACCAACCTTGGGTATTCGCAGGGTCAAGGTGGTATCTTATCATTTCGTAATCCTTAGTAGTTCTAAATTATTACCACGGTCAATTACTGTTATTAGTTTTAGGGTGTTTGACTTCATGGCCAATTAATAATAATATAATTATAAGCCAACTTCCTAGAAGGCATATTTCCTATTTGTAATATGGTATTATGATAACTTTAATGGTACATTCATTTGTGGACTCATTAATGCCCAGTGTTGTATAACTCTGCTCTGGTACCAGAATGTCATGCCACATTTCTACGATACCAAACACAAACATTTCTACAATACAAAACACAACTAATTGTTTTGTTTGTTTTTTTGTTAGTTCATTACCTATCTATATGCTTATTTGAAGACTAACATGATTGACCATTACTTCATGAATCTCATGGATTATTCCCTATAAACCCCCCCCCCCGCCCCCCTCTAATGCTTTAAATGTGATAATGAATTATTTCCTAGCAGGTTGTAGGAATGGGGCAAGCATGTAGATTTAAATGAATATTAATTTTAAATATGGTGAAAAATATTAATAAGAAGAATAATTTGAATTATAATGTCTTACTCAAAAATCTTGAGGTAGAAAATTTAGCTCAAGTATTAAGAATGGATTCGTTAACAAATGAATTAAACTATGCGTATTCGAGACAGATGTTTAAATATCATAATAATTATAATAATAAACAAAGTAATAATGAGAATAATTGAAATAATTACATCATAATAATAATAATAATATCAATCTAAGGATCTACCTAAAATTTATGGAAGCAATGTTTGTATCAATTGAACATCTGCTCAAATCAACTCCGGGATCCTCTTTCTTGACGTCATAATTAAGTGTATTATCAGTCATCAAATGTTTTGTACCAGATGCAGAAAATTAAGTACTCACTGACACTACATCCCTTGTAGTTGGCTCCTAATTTCTTTAGTTATCAGATGATCATCACAAGAGGAACTAGGAAGGGTCCAAATCTTGAGCACACAACTCAGTACCACTTACATTCTTCATGTTTCAAGCTTGCTTCAGAACAAAAAAACAAAAAACAAAAAAATTAGTTGTGTTTTGTATTGTAGAAATGTTTGTGTTTGGTATCATAGAAATGTGGCATGACAATCTGGTACAACTCTACCTACACTAGAATATCATATTATCATGGAAGTTGCAGATACTCCTGCATCACCACTTTTAGAAGCTACACTACCAAATACCAAACTGCCAATTGATTTACTAAGAAGGACTACTAATTGCACCTCAGTGAATCCTCCCTTTCCACATAGGCCAAATAAAGAGAAATATATATCCCAAGAGGAAGATAAATTTAATATTGTTGAGCAGCTAACAAACATGCACATCCAAATCCCTCTAGGACAAGCTATCAAGGACATCCCTCTTCATGGAAAGACTATTAAAAAAGCATGCCTTAAAAAGCCAAGGAAAAAGAAGAAAGATCCTCAAATAGTCCATGTTGTCAAGCAATTAGAAAATATCATGTTAGGGAAAGGTAGTGATACCAAACTATTTAGATGCTGGTAGTCTAGTAGTTAATCTGATCATAAATGGATAGGCTATGAAAAATGCTTTAGTTGATTTGGAAGCAGCAATAAATTTGATGAGTAAAGATGCAATGTATAGGTTACACATAAATGGATTAAGGACAACTCCCATAGTGTTACAACTTGCTGATAGTTGAACTATCACTCTAGATGGTCTCATAGAAGATGTGATAGTGACTTTAGATTCATGGGAATACCCTACTGATTTTCTTATTTTATCACCTAAAGTAAAACTTGTTGGCCATCCTATCATATTAGGGAGACCCTAGTTAGCCACCACTGATGCTAAAATTAATTTTAGATTAGGTAGTATGAATATTTCAAATGGTCAAGCCATAAGGAAGTTAGTGCTATATCCACCTACCCAACCCTAGCTAGACTTGGGAGAACCTATTTTGCTAGATTTAAAGATGAAGAGGAATAACTAAATTTTAGCTCATGATGTTTTATAAGAACTCTTTCCTAAAAATATGGGAGGAAGAAAATGTAATGTAGAGCATTCTTACTAATGAATATATAGTGGCTAGAGATATTGCTAAGTGTTCTATGTTAAAGCTATGTACATATGAAGACTATGTCTACCCAGCAAGCCTTGAGATAATTGATCAATTACTACCAAGTGAAGTAGTTACAAGTCTAGTACTTTAGATTGTGGAACTTTCTTCTGGTCATAATCTCCATGTAAATAACAAGTTGTCCCAATCACAATTGGGATTGTTAACCAAGCTCCTCAACCAACATGAAAAGCCTTTGCTTGGTATTATCGAGATATGGTAGGATTGAGCCCTAAAATCTACACCCATAGGATCTACATCAATGATGGAAGCTTACCACTTCATTAGCCTCATAGGAAAATAAATCCAAAATTGCATGAGATAGTTAAGACTGAGTGGCAAAAGTTGTTGGATGCTAGATTCATCTATCCAATCTCTAATGGAAAATGGGTATCACCATTAGTTATTGTACCTAAGAAAGGAGGTAAGTAGTGGATATGTGTAGATTATAGAGAGTTAAATAATGCCAAAAATAAGGATCACTTTCCTTTGCCCTTTGTTGAACAAGTTTTGGATACTTTAGCTAGAAAGAAATATTTCTCATTTTTGGATGGATATAGTGGTTACAATCAGATAATTATTGCTCCAAAAGATCAAGAGAAGACCACATTTACATGTCCTTGGGATACCTATGCTTATTCTATATTACCATTTGGCTTATGCAATGCACCTGCTACTTTTCAAAGAGTTATAATCAGCATCTTTGCTAACATATCACATGATTGCATGGAGATATACATGGACAACTTCTCTATGTTTGGTGTCACATTTGAGAAATCCCTAAAGGACTTAGAGAATGTACTAATCTAATGTGAAGAATACAACCTATTTCTCAACAATGAGAAATACTTTTTGATGATGCAGGAAGCCATGGTCTTTGGATGTTTTGTCTCTGAAGCTAGAATCTAGGTAGACCCTATGAAAATAGAGGTAATTCTCACACTCCCTATTCCCACAAAGTATAAAGAAATTAGATATTTCTTAGGACATGTTGGCTATTATAGGAGTCTTATCCAAAATTTTAGTCAGATAGCTACTTCTTTATATACTTTTCATACCAAAGAGACTAAATTTGCATAGACACAAGAATGTGATGCCTCCTTTCGGTAGCTCAAGTCAATGTTGACAACTATAGCAATACTTAGGGGTCCTGATTGGAATTTTCCTTTTCAAATAAATATAGATGATTTTGACTATTCCATAAGTGTAGTCCTAGGAAAAAAAATCTCAAAACCTTGAAAATGCAATCTACTATATCAGTAAGAGCCTTCATGGACAAGAGTTAAACTATACTGTGACTAAAAAAGAACTATTAGCACTAGTTTATGCTTTGAACAAATTCTAGAATTATGTAACTATTTATCCCATTTTTTTTTATACTAACCATGTATCAATTAAGTATCTCATAAAAAAAAATCCCATCGTAGGCAAGTTAGCAAGATGGTTACTTCTTTTGTAGGAATTTGATATCACAATCATTAAAAAACCTAGGAAAGTGAATGTAGTAGCTAATTATCTATCTAGAATCCATCATGATGAAGAAGATACTACTTTGATAGATGATAAATTTTTAGATGAGAATTTATTTCATATTTCTATCCAAACCCCATGGTATCCAGACATAGCTAATTACATTGTAGCTAGTAAAATGCCCACACATTTCTCTTACAAGGATAGGAGGCTACTTGTAGAGAAAAGCTTCCATTTCTCTTGGATTGATAACACACTATTTCACACTACACCTGATCAAGTTATGTGAATATGTGTGTGAGAAGATGATATATATGACATTCTACATGCATGCCATAATGAGCTATGTGGGGGCACTTTGTAGCAAAATGAACAACAGTAAAGATTTTAACAACTAATTACTATTGGCCTACACTTCATAAAGATGCAGCCATTTATACATGAAAGTGTGATAAATTTTAGAGATATCAAACAACATGGAAGACCACCACATGGTTCATACCATTCAAACTATTGTATGGAAATGTAGCAATGCTACCCATTGAATTTGAACACAAAACTTTAAGAACATTGTTGTAGTTAAACATTGATCTTCCTATAGCATAGAGAGAGTTCTTACTAAATCTTAATTCTTTGGATGAAATGTGCAAGTCTACCCTAGAATGCACATAAATCATATAGAAGAAAAGGAAATAATGACATGACTCCCACATTAAGAGTAAGCAATTTCAAGTTGGAGATTTGGAATTAGTTTATGATTCTAGATTGAAAGAAATATTAGGCAAGTTGTAGACATGATGGTTGGGTCCCTATGAGATAAGCCATGTATTTGCAAATTGAGTAGTTTAGTTAACCACAATTGATCTAGTACACTTCAAGTTATTATTCAATGGAAATTGGTTAAATTTATATCACCAAACTCAAGTGAAAGAAGACTTCCTGTAGCAATTTCAATAGCTAGTTTCAAACGAACAATAGATAACACTTCCTGCAACAAAGGGTTCCAACCTTCTTCCTAAAGTTCTTCAATAAGAATTCCTTCAGTCATTCCCATAATAAAAAATTTATGTTTACATAAATTGCAATTCTCCATTCACTTTCTAAATTCTTCTTTTTTAATTCATTTCATTTCTTTCTCTACCACCCACCCACCTTCTATGTTATCATTTTCTATGCTTTCAATAACATTGTGAGTCCACTGACATATGTTTTCACTACCATTCTTCCACTCTCACCAATTTTATCTAGCATGTGCAATGATCAAATTGATAGGTATAAGCTTTTCAAATTTTATTCATTTTTAGCACATAGATTTAGTTGGTTATATCTACTACTACATTAAATATATCATTGTCACATGCTAGATCTATACCTCATGCCAGGTATGTCAAGTGTGGACACTTGTCCATGTTTTGTAGGGGGAAAGGAAGGTTACTAATTCTAAATGACATTTCTATTTACTCATTAAAGATCCTCAAATCTATACATTCCCTTTTTTGATTAAAATCTAGTTGCCATACTATGAAAGTGTCAAGTGTCATACCTTTATTCCCAAATAATCCCTCATTGTCAAACTAATATGTAACATAAATTAAATTTTGGAGCAATTCTCACATATCTATGATTCATTCTATTAAAACCACATTACTATTGTTCATGATAGAAACACCAAAAGAATGTGAAAAGGGTCTATAGTTTTATAAAAGAAGTCTAAAATTCACATAAGGGGAGAGGGTAATTGTTGAAAATAGAGTAGAGGTTGAGATTAGTAAGCACAAATGGGAGGTCAATTGCAATGACATGAACTAGTAGATCATAGTGTTTTACTTTTTGATGTAGAAGTAGTAAGAAGATTCAATGCATGTGGTTGGCTAGTATATTTCTTGAAATTAATGGAGTTTGATGAAGAGGTAGTAATTGAATTTACAAATACATTTGAGGAAGGTGAAGCAAAAGCATGGGGACTAACAGTCATTGCCATAGAGGAATGAATAGTGGAAGTAATTAGGTAGGGGAACACTACCCCAATCAGCATGATGATAGATCAACTAGGGACTAGTTTACCCTACCAAATGACCCTCCATTGGAGATTACTAAGCATGGGTGAAAAAGAATGTTTATTCCTCCACTATAAAATAAGTTGGCCATGCATATTATCAGGTATTTTACTTGTGAAGAAAGATTTTCTAATTTTCATGCACATCATTTTAAGTTACTCAGTTATGTAAGGAATAATATTCTAGCAAATATCCCCCATTTCTTATTCAATATGTTATGCATTACTACTAAGGAAAACTAGAAAGGAAAGGAAAATTTGGTTACTCACTATACCCTAATTAAATTTCTCATAAAAAGATCTCTTAGGGACATCTCTCCTATGGCATGGGAAAAATTTGTCCAACATAAAAGCCTACAGCCTCAGATTTCCCCTAATGTGTAACCTAGCCAAGATAATGTAGTCTCCATTGACACAACTATTAAGCAAGGCACCCAAGGCATAGAAACAAAAAAAATTCCTTTACACACTCAAATGAGAAATGTACCTACTTCTACCCGAGTAAAAAGTAAACATAAGTTACAAGAAGAAACTTCAGTTCCTACAATAGAAAAATAAAACCCTACAGTCTCTAAACAAAATAAAATAAAATTTATTCCTATAGCAACTACTTTTTTAGTAAAGACACTAAAGAGGGTTAGCAAGAAAAAGGATGTGATGCTTGAAGAAACCCTTGTGTGGAGAAGCCCTAGAAAGAGAGGAAAATTTCCTAAAGTGCTCTCAGAAACCTAGTCTACTTTACCTAAACAATCTGATGAAGAACCTCTAGTACAAGTTATCCTAGATGATTCCCCTAGTCAAATTAAAATTCAAGACATTCCTCAAAATCCTGATGAGAAATGTAAGCTAAGCTGAATGAATGCCAAAATGATTCCCAAGTAAGCCAATGGGATACCCCAAGCTATGAAGCCAAAGAAGACCCAATAATGCACTAGCTAGCTTATTCAAAAATTTCCCTAGTTTCCTATAATCAAAGAAGGTTTATAAGCTTCTTGAAACACTCATGAAGGGAATAGAGGAGGAAAAATAACTAGGATGAAGAATGTGGCCTGATTACCTCACAAATGCTTCTTTTTTAGCTATAAAATAAACATATGTTAACAACAACCCTATGGGAAGAAGAGGAAAAGAAAATGAAGAAGGTAATAATAGACCAAGGTGGAGAAATTGTAGAATTGAAAGAGCAATTGGCGAGACAAGAGCAAAAGAAGGATCATGCCCTTAAGATGGCTAACCAAATAATTACTTGTAGGTTACCACCTAGGATCTATGCCATCTATTTAAAAGAACAATTCATTTTATTCCAATTGATGATGACCCTAAAAGATATAGATACAAAATTTAGGTCAGCTCAGGAATTTTATGGCTTGTATCAGACCATTCCATCATGGAAGCAAAATTCACTCTATGAATTGTATATGCATAATTTAATCATCAATATAGAAACTTAATAGAACCCTCTCCTTTATATAGGGGATTTACACCTTAGGGCCCTAATTTCTTGGATGCATAATAAGGCCAATTATGATAGACAACTAAAAAATTACACATAATAGGAGAGAACAAAACCCCTACCATTAAGAGTAGAAAACAATACAATAGAAGAAATCCTTAGGAATTGATTTAGGCTGATCTATGGAGACATTCACAAGTAAATAAGAAAAAAATAGAACAAAAGTATATGTAGAGTATGACAACATGCCTTACTTTTTCTTTCAAAAATCCATGGCCAGTGCCAGAAGTAGATGGAGTAGAGTACTTGATAGATCTAGAAGGTCAAAGCCACATAACCCTATCAAACCTAAGGCAACCCTTCACCATGCACCAAAATACATGTAGCTGGGGAGGCAGATTAGACAAGAATTCTAGTGTCCATTTACAATGCAACCACCCATGCACCTTTGGCCCCTCTATGACATCAACTCTAAACAACTTGACAAGTTGCAAGAGGATCACATGAGGGAAGTTTGGGAAATAACAAGAGGATTCTACTACTCTTTCAAGAGTCACAAGTGAGGGAGGACTAAGGTTAGAGAGTTTTGATCAATTGCCAAAAGATGCAATTCTTGAGGACAAGCATTAAAGTTACCAGGGGGAAGATGATGAGGCCAATTATTTCCTCTATTTTATATAAATTTTAATACTTTATTTTTAATACTACTAGGACATCTCTGAACTCATAACTGGTTGAACTTATGATAAAGTCTAGATAGAATTGTTAAACCATGGGTAGATAGTTATGTCATATTTTTCCAATATTATACATATAATTTAGTATTTCATATAACCAGTAGAATGTGTGTTCTTATATCTAGATTTATTTTGATTATGCTTATTTGTGTAAATATTTCTACATCTCAACAAACTTTCTAGGAAAGGAAGAAGTTGGAATGTGGTCAACATCATTTAAGAAGGAGCATCAAGGCCCAACTGTGGCAAAGGAATCATTATAGCACCAAAAGACATGACTACTACAAAGGAGGAGCCATTATTCTAGGAATGCAGGGATGAAGTGTTGCAATATTCCCTCTAAATTTACTCTAATGTCAAATTTTTGCCCAAACTTTATTGCTTATTCCATGGGTTGTTATATTTCCCTCTTCTTCTCTGGCAGATCTTCAATTAGTTTGTTTTCTTTTCTATTTTATAATAAGTATCAATTCTCTATTTATAGGGATTGGATTGATAGTTTAAGGAGGTTGGAAAATTTTTATGGAAAAAAATTGTTGTATCTTGTAGCAAGTTATCTGTAGTTTTATGTATATTTCTTATGTAAGGAGTTGTTGAAATATAATGAAGTAATTCTTAGTTTACATTCTATTTTAGTAGATTAGAAGAAGCCAACCAAGGGGGCCCACTTGGGAGGTGGATTAGATTAGAGTAGTGTAGATTTACTTCTAGAATTTCTAGAATTCATTTTAGTAAGGAGTTAAGTGTGTTACTTTCCTGCAGCACTAGTGTAGTTTCTTTATATGCATTTTACTTTCCTATAGCATAAGCATAATGATTCTTCAAGGAACCTACTGCACATACTGTGCCGATAATTTCAAGTATATGTCCCTAGGTTGATAAATTAAATGCACCTTATGGTGGGAAAAGTAATCCTTAGATTGAATAAACTATTCTAAAGTAAGGCTTTGGGAATGATTATCACACACCTATTGTAAGGTGGACCACTAGTGATAGAGACAATCTAGTCTTCCTTCTTCTAGGGTGTGAAAATGAAAGATCAATATACTAAAAATTAACTTTAGAAGATTGATGCAGAGCCCTCTGTATTTATCTTCAAGGAATCTTAGTTCAACTCAAGGGATTCACAATAGGCTGGTACACCCTCAAGGAACCAAGAACATCTCAAAGATTACAACAAAGAACCCTGACATTATACACCAATAAAGACAACATCTTCACTCACACAATTAGATTTCTATGTCTGATTGCATTTTTCATAACTTTAGTTCTAAATATCTTCTTGAAAAAAACTTTGGAGGAATTGTTCCAAATTAGTAATTCTAAAACATAACCAAAGCTGAGACCAATCCAATAATCAAATTATAAATTATGTACTCTGAACCAAGACCCATATTTTCTGTCATAAATTAGGAGCCAAACCATTAACCCTTCCTAGGGAATCAAATAACTTTCTCAAAGTGAATTTAAATAATACCAAACCAATTCTGAAGTATCCATTTTTAAGTCTAGTTTCCAAATATATAAGTTATTTTCTTTTCTCATTCATAAATCATTGTATAATATCAAATCTTTTTCTGCAACACCATTGAAGGCATTTAAAAACCAGTTTTCACTCAAATCTTCATAACTTTCCCAAATCTAAATGAAAATAATTCAAACTAGTTGGAAATGAAAGTTAGTTCACATATATTTCCAATTAATATCATTAGAGATCCTGATTCTCCAAAATATTCCCGCACCACATGCTGCAACATGACTATATTCAGCGAATCTCAAATCTGCAAACATGCACTTTCACCAAAATAACCATAACTTATTCATTTCTTCATAAAATTGAACCAAACCAAAAGAAAGAGAAGAAGGATTTTTCATAATATATATCCACTACTATATTACATAGTTTCCAAGCTGTACATGGCCGTACAAGGCCTGGAAACTACTCTAAAACTAAAAAAAGCAATCAAAACCACAACAATAAAATGCACCAAAAATGTATCAAAGTATTTACTCTTCTCCAAATTGATTTGGTTTGACCATAAAAATGGTTTTTATATCCATTTGACAGTTATAAACCTTCCTAACTACCCCCAAGACCAACCATATACCTCTTTACATCATTTTTCTATTATTAGCAACTTTCTCAATGTTGCATTTTACAACTTTTTATGTAACTTTTACATTTTTCACAAAAATGGCTTCATAGCCTTTACAACTTGACCCAAATACAATATAAATGACTCAAATGTATTTAATATCACAAATAATGAATCTTAACTTTCTCATGTTCTTGTATTTAATGTGCTCCTACACCATACTCCCAAACTTGAAAAGTTTCCAAGTCTCTTGGAATGGTGTGCCATAACCTACAAAAAAAATAACAATAATGACAAAAATCTTTATCTTCACCTTCATTTTACTTTTCCTCTTCGTGCCTTTATTAGCATCATCTTTTTCCTTAAGGACACATGACTGTCCTCAAAATTATCTTCTCAAATACTCCTGTTAGTGGAGTATTAATGGCTACGACTTCCACGGTGTCTTATCAGTAAGAGATCCATCTTACTGATAAAAGAATTATATAAAGAAGAAACTTCAATCTATATCATTCAAATGCTCCAATAGATGCAATCATATAGTTAGAGAATATAGACAATACATTACCTAGAGGCAAAAAAGGTATTGCATAGTATGTTAATGGATGAAAGAGATACAATGGAGAAATATGCTAGCTTGGAGGCACATGAAATTATAGTAGTAAAGTAGATATTGTAATACTAGAGAATAAAAGAAAGATCAACCCTTGGAAGGGAATCAAAACTTGCTTTTATAGTTCAACCATAACTAATATAACTTCAAAAAGAAGCCAAGTTCAACCACTAGACTTAAAGCTGCAAAAGAACAACCATGCAAATCTAAAGAAAATCTGATCTTGGTATACATCCAAATGCATGGAATCCAATATTTTTCCAAAAGAACAACCATGAAAAGATAGGAATGGCAGCCATTAATGCATAGCTGGGTAGATGGATAACCAAGTGATGAGTGCATGCTCCTTTTACATTAAATAGGAATGGGAGGTAGTGAAAATAACCAGTGATAGGTCAAGCAGACCCTATTTTCTATTAAAAAAATATTATTCTTCTATTATTAGCATGCCAAGTCAGATAGAAATTTGGGTCAACCATTTTCAATGTTCATTCTATACCATTACCACAACCTTATTGGTCAAAGAAATTTTACTTTCTAGCTCGGATAGATGAAACCCTTATATTGCAGTCAACTCTAGGACTCACGATCTTACAATTGTCAACTGAAGTCAAAACCCTCAAATCATCTTTAGCCTAGAGATTGATCTTACTACATCTAAAAGCTAAAGGGGGTGGGTCCCCTAACCTAAAAATTTCATCCATTAACACCCACGCAATTATTCAATAAGGAGAATGCGGCATTGCAACTAAAGTCATGTGGTCAAATAAAATGTTTTGATGCCATGTTAGCCACTTAGTGGACCACCTTAGACCTTCATCATCTAGAACCGGGTTAATTCTTAACTGTGTTTGAGCATGTGATAAAGGCTATTGTGTGGTCACATCTTAAATCCCTAGAAAGATAAAGGCATGAAATAGCTCAAGACCTAGGGTAAAAAGATACCCTAAAGTTTTAAATGTATGCTTATATTTTTCAAATGTTTGAATTTTTTAATATTACGACTGTTGGGGTATGCCAGGCATTTGAATTCAATTTTTTGGTGGAAGGGTATTTTTGGCCAATAGTATCCAAGACCTCTCTTGTCATAAGAGGGTCTCTAAAAAAATATTTTCTCATCAATTTTCTTAGAACTTGTATAAATCTTCTCTAACATTTTCTTGGCTTGTGTCAAATCTCCTTTCATAATAGTGTTGTACTTTTCCAACTTAGCATGTTCTATCTTAATAGAAACTTTAGATGTCACTTGACTCAACTAAGATCTAAGGTCTACATTTTCATATTTTAAATTAGGTTAACTCTTACTATCATTTATCTTAAGAATCAACTTAAGCTCAACAATTTTTGACTCATGTTTCAAGATCTCAATTTCTTTCTTTAGAATTCCTACTTCATCATTGTCACTAGTCTACACAACTGATTCCTTGGAAAATTTCAGATCATTAATCTTGTCTTTCAGTTTTCTAATGTAAAATTTTGCATCTTCATACCTATCTTTTATGTTATCTCTTTCTTTTGTAAGAAGGTCAATCTCTTCAAGAGCTTCCTCAAGATTTCTCTTTAAGTGTTCTATATTCATAGGGATCTTACTCAAGCTATTAAGCCTCTTCAGAGTAACTGTGCTCAGATACCAATTATTAGAAATAGATAATATTGAGAGGGAGGGGGTGAATCAGTATTCTACAAACTTTTTCCCACAACTAAATATTGTTAATTACTTTATAACTTGCATATGAAAGTAAACCAACAATGTTGAATAGTAAATATAACCATACACATAGAGAACTCATAACACCATTATTTGTTAACTAGGGAAACCCTAGCCAAGGAAAAACCCTAGATAGGATTATAACCACTAGATGATTCACTAAACAAAAAGAATCATGTTAAGTATATTGACCTTTTTAGAAGTCTATGAAATACATATAGTGTCTTGAGTCCTTGTTAGAAAACTAGGTCTTGTTAGAAGCCTCAACCTTGTTAGGAGTTTCTTGAACCATGTTAGGAGTGGGTAGATCAAATACAATGTATGCAAGAAGAGTCCATTGCCCTAACATGCAATTATACAATTGAGCTCTTCACAAGAGTAGATATACATACAATGCTTTCTCATTGTTGTAACTCACACTAGCTCTAATCATACATCAGATCTCTCATCACATAAGGCTCATATATCTTTCAAGTTGTTTATACAATAGTTTTCATCACTTATATTTTTTGCACATCACATAACATTCACACACATTGCATCATCTAACTGCATAAGATAAGATCTTTACTTATACCTCGCACATTAGTAAAACTCTTCTCCGTCGACCTTCATGTCTTCCCCCAGTTAACATAATATAAAATAACTCATGGATTAATATCCACAAAGTTAGATCATCATGACTTAGTAATTATTTTTTCACCAAAATAATTCCTTAAGTCATACAACTCATATTTCTAATATGCTCTATTTTTCTCTATCAAATACCCATGCTCGTATTTCAACTATAACTTTTTTTGTACTATCTGTACACATCTGCACAATGGAACATGTCATCATGATACTTTCATAGATCTATCATCAACTATACATAAGATAACTTGAAGTGATTCATATGTACACATGACATATGTCTCTATACTACTTCAAACTATCTAACACTTAGACAATTTTCAACTCTAAATACATAAATGAAATGTTGAATACATGTTGCCATAAATGACAACTATCAAGACATCTAACTGGCCATATTTCCATTATCATCTCCTATAACTATTGAGACAAAGAAATGGACAAAAAAAATAACTAAGCCTGTGAAGGGAAAGTCCCTACCAAAGAGGAAACAAGTAACCAAAGGGACCAAGAAGGTTCAAAAGAAGAAGTCTAGGAGGAAACTCATAGCTATGCCTAATGATGAAGAGGAAGAAAGAGGAAGAAAAAAATATAATGGTATGAGAAAGATATTTATAATGTATGTGACAATATTAGGCATTTAGCAAGAATTTCAGAATTCAAACAAGTTAATGTGATTCTTTAGAGAGGATTGATAAATAAAAGGTAGATCAAGTAGTTCTAGATTTGGTTATAAAGTTTTAATACATACCCATAGAGTTAGGCAAGGAAATGCCTAAGGAATTATACAATAAGATTGATACAAAGTGGAAACAACCATTGTGTACTACAAGGCAAATAAAAAAAGCCACACTAGCTCAGACTATGCGAAATTTAGGAAAGATGCACATGTCTATATCCCATAGGGATTTCACCAACAAGTTTACACACAAGAAAATGGATTATTAAATTTTGAGAAATAAAATAGAATATGTAGTGCAAGAGACCACCTTAGTTTTGAAGAAGTCATTTGGGTTGTTAGTTCCAACAATAAAAGAAGAAAAGGAGGAATAAGAAGTTAAACTAGAAAATAAGGAAGATTATGATGAAATAGATAATCTTGAGGAACAAATAAGAAGAAAGGTAGAGGAAAGAGAATGAACAAAGACATCCCTAAGGAAACAAAGACACATATTAATGTCTTGATTAAGGAAGAACTAAAAAATGATATATTCATAAATCTAACCTCAAGAACTCCTCTGTCATGCATCAATCTAGTTTTGATACAAATTCACAATTATCCAAGGATTGAGAATGCACCAACTATGTATTTAAAACTTGTTCATTCCACAACCATAGTCAAGGAGAAGGGCCAGTAAGATGTAAGTTTCAAGGAACAAGGAAAGGCAATTATTAAATTGTTACATCTAATGCCTACAAGAAATCTTGTCATTAACAAAGAAGAAGGAGAAGGAAAACAAAAAAAGATCACTCTACAACTTATCCCTCATGACCTCACATTGAGGGAGAAAATGAGCCTATGCCACAAATGACTGAGGAGTATCAGCAACCAAAAGAACAAGAGGCATTCAAAGCATTAATGTAATTTCCAAGTATTCTTCTCGCATCAACTGAAACATTAATTTCTACACCTAATCAACATGTTGTATCTACTTAAAAGGAAATGACAACAATAAGCCAAGAGCTGCCAATGTCAAGTTTTGAAGTAACCCCATTGTTGACCATATTTTCAAGTGGCAACACACCTAGGTCAAATAAAATGAAGGAGAAGGTTAAGTCATCTAGAATACCAGTGATATTAGATGAGATCATTGTAATTCCTAAGTATAGCCCTGAGATAATAACATTTGACAAAATTTAAATATTGGAAGAAATATTGAAGAGGAAGAAAAATCAATAGAAACTAAGAAGAGAACATCAACACGTTAGAAATAATAGTCCACCAAGATAACTGAGAGGGGGTGGGGACTGAATCAGTTATCACACTAAAACATTTATCAACCTTAATTAATCTTAAACATGTAATCAAAGTAAACAACAAATAGAACAAGATGCAGATACACAATTACACTAGATTTGTTAACTAGGGAAACCCTTGATCAAAGGGAAAACCCTAGTGGGAATGATGCCCACAAAGATATACTAATATATATATTCCTTTCTAGAGGATGGACCTTGTTAGGAGTCTATAAACACATTTAATACATAAAAGTCCCTATTAGGAGACTTTGAATCCTTGTTAGAAGATTCCAACCCTATTAGAAGTTATGCCAACACTATTAGGAGTTGTAGAAGGTAGAAGGACCCACTATCCAAACAACTTCTAGAGAAAAACCACTAAACTTCACTATCCAACTAATCTCTCAACTATTCCTTGTAGAATAATTGTTCATATTATGATTTATCCTCTTTCCTTTGTCATATCAATTGGACCAATCACTGTGAAACCTTGTAAACTAGGTGACAAACATTGGATCCAAATATCAATCCTTGGATCTCAAAATAAAACTTAATTAATGAAGTTTTCTCTAGCTTTTCTCTTCTCTTCCTATCTTTGCATATAAGCCTAATTACTCAACACTCGTATCCTTTTTTCCTCTTTTCAATCTTCTTACTTTATTTTGTATCAAAGGAAAATGTCCTTCATTATAACAAGTCCATAAAACAATTCCCTTGAGTCAGCTATTACACCTTCTCAATTAATTATTATAGGACCTCTGTCACCTTGTAACTTGAATAACTTACCACATGTCTAATATTATGATGAGCAAGCTTATCCACATCATCTCCAGTATGTTTCCTAAAATCCTTTAACCTTGCTTCTCAAAATAATAGCTCTGCTAAGAGATATAACAAGCTTACTAGAACATGCTTCTGTAAACTCTATCTCTACAAAATCTTCACCAAAACATGCATAACTTCTTCCAAACTTAATATTTTTTCACCCAAGGTTAGCTGCATATACTAGACACTTAGTAGTATCTCCCATTAACCTCGCTAGTGAAAATACTCAATGATCTTTCTATACCAACTTAATCTTTATTGTTGTTCTTCTGTTAGATACCATAGAAAACTACTATGTTGACATCAATGACAAACACAAGCATGAATGTAACATATAATCATGATAATGATCTAGTCATGTTTCTACAATACTCCCCCATAGGAATATCATCAACAATCACTTTTACAACACAACAAAGGTAGGTATTGCATAAAATAAAAGACATTTTTGTTGATGTATTTGATATTTATAATGTTAATTAGAAGAAACCTATCATAGATAAATTAGTTCAAATTATTGAGAAGGTAAACAATGATGATATTGAGGAAAATGAAAAGCTAATAAGGTGGTCTATAAAGATATTTGAGACAAAAGTTTTGGAGAAAGTTTCAATAGAAATTACTATTAAACAAGTTGACCTTTCCACCCCTATACATAATTTAGAAGAAGTTATACAAAATATTCATTCTTTGTAAATGAACATTTTTTATGTTAAGTTCATCACTATGGAGAATCAACAGTCTATTGATAAGCTTTGATCAAATTTGAAATCAATCAAACATTTTTCGAGCATGGACGCAAGTTCAATCTCCATCCATTTCAACATATTAGATTTTACCCAAGGGATATTAGCTGAGTTAATGGATAAATATTACAAAATTAGAGCCAAATTGATCTTTATCCAATATATATTGATAACTCATTTGGAGGTAATACAGATAGAGCTTTCAGTTGTCAAGGATTTAGTTTAGAAAGATGTCCATCTCTATATAACAATTAGTTTAGTGGATCTAGATACTTAGATAGAGATCAAGATATAAGTTTTTGAATCTATTACACTAATTGGGGTCATGCATGTTAGAATATATAGTCCACCAATACAGTGAAGGGGCCAGGGGGGGTGAATCAGGTATCCAAATACTATCACAAATTATCAACCTTATTAAACTTTAACCATATGCGAAATATAATAAAAAACCACAACAACATACTCATACACACAAACATTAGATATATTGACTAGGGAAATCCTTGTGGGGATGGTACCACAAGTTGATGTACTAATATAAATGTTCCTTGTTAGAGGATGAACCCTGTTAAGAGTCTATGAATACATTTGTTACATATGAGTCCCTATTAGGAGACTTTGAATCCTTGTTAGGAGATTCCAACCCTATTAGGAGTTGTACCAACCCTCTTAGGAGTTGTGGAAGATAGCTAGACCCACTATCAAAACAACTTCAAGGACAAGACCAATGAACCCACTATCCAAATGATCTCTATATTATTCCTTGTAGAATAATAGAATTGTCATGTCCTACTCCTTCCTCTTCTTCTATCCTATCAACTGGACTTCTAATTCTTTTGATATTGTAACCAGATCATGAAAATTGCATCCAATAATCCCTTGGATTGCTTACTTACATTCTCCAATTACTCTACTCCTTTTCTCACTTTCTTGATCACTTCACATTCTCCAATCACATTCCATACATTTAAAAACAAGAAAAACATCTTTCCTTTATACAATATCTTCAAAATAATTCCTTGAGTTGGCCTTGAGGCTTTCCTAATTAATTATAATAAGATAATTAATTAATTACAATTACAATAACACTGTCAACTCATAGTCTATACAAAAATTCACACATGTGATACTAGGGCTTGCACACTCTCTGACATCATCAACATATCATCCTCTATCACTGCTTGACTGTGCATCTTTTTATTACATCTTCAATGTAGTATAGAAAAAAAATATTATGAACTACTTTCCCAATACTTTGTCTCTAAAGTGATCTCTATAAATCAGAGACAACTTTCATACATCTTCAACTTAGACTCTATGTACTTGACCATGTCATCAGGACACAATGTAGAATATGTCCATTACTTCACATCACCATAAAATCAAAACATTGTCTATACCATTAATATCTTTGTCTACTACTCAGTTAGTCTTTACAAAAACCATGTTGTGTTGACATCAATGAAAAACATAGTTATGAATGCAACATGTCAATACTTTCTAATACTCAGGATGCTCCTACAATGTAGTATCATTAGCATTCATGCTAACAATCTCCCCCTTTGGCATTGATGGAAACATAGATGAAAAACATCTAAGTTCCAAGAATACCAAATAGTACTATATTGTTGTTGTTTTCATCTTCTTAAATCCTCTTCATCAAACAAGTCTAAAGTCCTTTAAATTCTAGGACTAGCAATAGCTATCCACATGCTAAATAATTCTCAACATAATAGGTGCATACTTCTTCTCTATTCTTCTTCTTTTTCTAACAACAATTATTTACTTCACACTAAAAAACTCAAAATGCATCAGGTACATATTCTTGCTTCCTTACAAAAAGCTTTCTAGATCTCCTTAAAGAGATATCTCTCCCCCATTACTTAGGAGTTCTTCCCCCCCATAACCTAGGAGATTTTTTTAATGCATAATCTTCCCCATTGACATCAATTTCAAAACCCTCAATGTTTCAACATACCAATTGTTACATACCAATTGATGTTGTTCCAAGTCTTCACCCAACTTGAATGTCTAAAGACACTATTCAATACCAAATACCAAGAGTCTTCAATCACTCAGATTATCATAGATACTCCCTCATACGGGAAGCATCAACATTCAGTCCAGTCTAAAAATAGTGCTTTGCACCACTAGACTTATTCACTTACTACATCACCTACTCAGAAGTAGCTAAGGGCATAACCCCAAGCATACCTCTCAAGTACTCAAACATGTCTTTAGGAAAAGGCTTCATAAAGAATCTAAAATTTGATCTTTAGTACTCACATACTCTAATCTAATTTCCTTCTTTGATACTTTTCTTCTTAGCGCATGATACTTAATAGACATATGCTTAGTATTAGAATGCAATACATGATTCTTAGACATACTTAGTGTACATGTATTATCATAGTAAATTATAATAGGTTTTTCAAACTCAATTCTGATATCCTTGAATAGTTTCTTCATCCATATAACTTGATTATAGTTATTTGTTTCGACAACATACTCTGCCATAGTTGTACTCTTTGAAATGCAATCTTTCTTCTTGATTAACCAAGAAATCAATCTTCCTCCAAGAATGAATGCTCCACCACTGGTGTTATTTCTATCATCCATACTTCCTTCCCAATCCACATTAGTATATGTATATAGAGTGAAGTCACTTGATCTATCACACCGAATTCTATATTCAAATATTCCTTTCAAATATTTGAATATTCTCTTTACTACTAAAAAATGATACTCATTAGGGTCACCTTGAAATCTAGCTACACTCCCAACTAAATTTTTGATATTTGGTTAGGTGTGAGTTAGATATTCCAAACCTCTAATCATGGATCTGTACTTCTTCTTCTCTACTATAGGTGTCTCATTTTTGCTAGATAACTTGTGACTAGTTATCATAGGTGTGCCAGTAGGTTTACAACTTTTCAATCCAAACCTTTTCAACAAATATTTCAAGTACTTATCTTGTGAAATGAAAATACCATCACTATTTTACACAATCTGCAATCCTAGGAAAAACTTCATTTCTCCTATCATGCTCATTTCAAAATCAATTTTCATCTCTTCAACAAAAATATCACTTACTTCATCATTACCTCCAAATATTATGTCATCAAAAAATATTACTATTATCAACAAACCATTTTCAACTTTCAAGTACAAGTTATTATCTATCATACCTTTAGAAAATCTAATCTTTTCCAAATAACTGTCCAACCTTGCATACTAGGTTATAGGTGCTTGCTCTAGACCACATAGGGCTTTCTTTAATCTCTATACTATGGCTTTATCTCCACATAGAGATTTCTTTAATCTCTATACTATGTCTTTGTCTTTTGATAAAGGAAAACCTTTAGGCAACTCAATATATACCTCTTCTTTGAGTTCTCCATTTAGGAAGGTTGATTTAACATCCATCTAACAAACCTTGAACTTCTTATTTTTTGTATAAGCTAGGAACATCCTTACTACTTTGATTCTAGCTACAAGTGCATATGTATCCTCATAGTCTATGATTTCTTGTTGCAAATATCCATTGCATACAAGTCTAGCCTTGTTCCTCAAAAATTTTCCTTGCTCATTCATATTGTTTCTAAATACCCATTTAGTTCCTATCATGTTCTTGTCTTTAGGTCTAGGAACTAACTCCCATGTATCATTATTCACAATTTGATATAATTCTTCCTCCATTGCTTGGATCCAATGATCATCTTTACATGCTTCATCTACGTTCTTAGGTTCAACTTGATATATCAAACACATCTCCTCATTTACTTTGTTTCTTGTCGTCACACCTTTATCTTTGCTTCCAATTATCTGCTTAGGAGGATGATGCTTTGCCAGATTCTTGTTAGGGATAGGAGATGAAATCTCAATTCTTATCTCATCTCTAGGTTTATATCTCTATTCTCCTCTTTTCTTAATAATTAACACATCATTCTGCAAATCATTCTTAGTCTCAATGATAAATTCCATATTTTCATGGTTAGCCCTTTGATCAACAATAGTTACCAAAGCTATCTCTTCTACTACTTCCACTTTCTTAACAAGTTCACAATCATTATATTTATCATCATAGTCATTCAAGAATATTTCCATTATTGATCTTCATCAAAAAGAAAATTCTTTCTAATTTTTTTGTACTCTCTTATGACATCTAGACAAAAAATGACCAACCTCTTTACATGTCCAAAAAGAAAAAATTTCCATACCTTCTAGCTCTCTTTTTATAAGCAGATCAATACCTTCCTTGATATTCATGTCTTCTTTAGATCTAAATCTATCTTTACTTGTGCTCCTATTTTTTTGTATGCAACAAAGGGATTTTGGATCTGGAAACTCAATTCTTTGTTCTTTACATAAATCTAATAACTCACCAAGATTCTCCATCTTCTAGGTGTCAAAACTTCCTCTATCTAACTTAGGACTATGTTTTTTGAAATAACTCAGCACTGATCTCCCAAAGTTGTTAATCTTATCCTTTAAGGACCTAGTGCTCTAATACCAATTGTTAGAATATCTAATCCACCAATATAATAGTGAGAGTGGGGTCAATCAGTTATCCAACTACTATCACAATTATCAACCTTATTAAAATTTAGCCATATGAGAAATATAATTAGAAACCACAATAAGATACTCACACATAGTAACACTAGATATGTTAACTAGGGAAAACTAGGATCAAAGGTAAGACCCTAGTGGGGATGGTCCCCACAAGATGATGCATTAATATAAATGTTCCTTCTTAGAGGATGGACCCTATTAAGAGTCTATGAATACATTTAGTACATATGAGTCCCTGTTAGAAGACTTTGAATCCTTATTAAGAGATTCCAATCTTGTTAGGAGTTGTGGAAGACAACTAGACCCACTACCAAAATAGCATCAAGGACAAGACCAATGAACCCACTATCCAAATGATCTTTGTATTATTCATTGTAGAATAATAAAATTTTACTGCACTACTCCTTCCTCTTTTTATGTCCTATCAATCAGACTTCTTCTTCTTCTGATCTTGTAACTAGATCACAAAAATCACATCCAATAATCTCTTGGATTACTTACTCACATTCTCCAAATTCTCTACTCTTTTGCACACTTCCTTGATCACTTTCTTATTCTCCAATAGCCTTGAGGCTTTCTCAATTAATTATAATAAGATAATTAATTAATTATAATTACAATATCACTATCGGCTCATAGCCTATACAAAACTTCACATGTGCAATACAAGGGCTTGTGTACTTGCTAACATCATCAATAGATCATCCTCTATCACTACCTGAGTATACATCTTTTTACTGCATCTCAGATGTAATATAGAAAACAAGTATTAGGAGACATTTTCTCAATACAGTGTCTCTGAGCTTCTCTATAAATTAGGTACAACTTTTTATGTCTTTGGATTAGACTCTACACACTTGACCATGCCATCAAAAAATAGTGTAGAACATGTCCATGATTGTGCATAATTAATCTATCAAAACATTGACCATACCATTAAGATCTATGTCTACTACCGAGACAGTCTTTACATAAACCATGCTATGTTGTTATCAATGAAAAACATAGTCATGAATGCAACGTGTTAATACTTTCCAATGCTTAGGATACTCCCCCAATGTAGTATCATTGGTATTCATGCTAACAATGCATTGGCTGTGATTTTAAAAATTCATAAAAAATTGTTGGACAAGTATATTTTGACCCCAACAAACCCTAAGACATTAGTAACAAAAACAAGGGGGAAATAGTAATCATGTCATATATTCATTCCAGGTAAACTAGAAGCATGAAGGAAACATGAATAGATGAAGTTGAAATATCAAAGATATTACTTATTCTTGCATACATGTACATATGATGTATATAGTAAAGTCTTTATGAAGATCAAGTCATAGTCTAAGTGGGAGTGCTATTTTATAATTTTGGATGTAATCATAAGTCATGACAAAGTGTTTTTACCAGTAATGTCAAAGGGGGATATTATTGATCTCTAAGTCATGTTTCCTATTAGTGTCAAACACTTATTCATTTCCAAGGTAGAGTTGGTTGATCATCACCATGAATGAACCACTCAATGAATGCCTAATAACTATGGATTTGTTTATATTTTAGTTTGAACTGAGAAAGTCTTAAGCTATTGAGCACCCCAATATGGACTGAGTGCCTATTTACGCTAAGTAAAGTTATAAAACTCTGAGAAAAGAAAAATTAGTTTATGTCAAGTTTCATAGACAAGACCAAGCATACCAAAGCTGAGGGACATCATGAATATCAATTGTGGCTGAGGCTTAGGGTATTCAAGTGTCGAGTAAACCAAGTCTATAATATGTATTTTTTATAGAACAAACATTTATGTAAACCATTTTGGCAAACTTCTACATACAATTTTAGGATTGTAGTGTAAGCTAAGGATTTTTTTATGTGTTTTTCAATGGTCATCAATTTCCATGAAGGAAGTGTAGCCAATAAAATTGGACGGACTAAATGGAAAAAGGGAGAAATTTAGATCATTGATTATGATCTAGAACCTTCTCTAAATGTTCATCTAAGGAGAGTCCAAACCCTAAATCTATGTATGTATGTGACACAGATCAAGAGAGAGAGAGAGAGAGAGAGAGAGAGAAGAGACAAGTATATGAGAAATGGAAGGCTATGTTTAATTATTAGGAGCAAAGATCAAACAAAGAAACCTAGTAGTGAATGAAATAATAGAGAATATCAAATAAGGAGATTAGATGAAACTTAAAAATTGAAGATCCATAATCTAGCATTAGAGTACTAATCGAAGGTTTAGGTATTGGTACATTCTAGTAGGTGAATCGAGGTAAATCTCTTAATAGAGTGGTCCTAATAGGACTATTCAAATATCCTAACAATTGTCTTACTTAGTTGTAAGTTTAAATCCTTTAATCAAGGTAGACTGAATAAGTCTTGTAAGCTCTTAGCAAGGCATACCCCTCATAGGGTAGATCAATATAAATGATAAAAATTTATAGCCTTAATACGTACATTTTATTGTTGTTGTAGTGAAGATTTGTGAGTGTTATCCTTGCCTCAATTTTTCATTCACCTTGGAGGGTTTCTGGGTAACCAAATATTTTGTGTGACATGTTTACATTTACATTCATGATTATGCATGTGATGGATAGATAGATCTATTTTAGTTTATGGTAATATGATTCATGATGCTGATATGAAATGGGTTAATGGTGAATGCATTTTCAAAGAGTTAAAAATTTTATAGATTATGATTCACCCTTGACCCCGACTCCACCCCACGCAACCCCCCCCCCCCCCCCCCCCAACCTATCCCCAACCCCCTATCATGTGCCCCCTCTTAGTATCCTACTTTCCTAATAAGAAATCTAACACTATTGAGAAGACATATGTTGTTGATTTAGTTTTTAGATCGAAATAATCTGCACAATTCATGACTATCAAAATAGGATACACTATTGGGATAGAAATCATATGGATAAACTAACACCATATTAGGTGATAAAATTTATCTATACTAAAGAATTCACAATTTCTTTTTTATAAGTTTTGTCTAAATTATGACATACCTATTGCTAGCATTCTGACAAATAGGCACCATAAAAATGATGAGTTTTCCAAACCTATGATGAAAGAAATTGTCATAGGTTTGGAAATCTCATCATTTCTATTATGTGTGATCATTAGAATCCTAACAAATAGTTGTTGTCGTACTCATTATTTTTCGTTACCTACAACAATTTACAACCTTGCAATTGTTCAAATGGATTTATTCATCATGATTCTAATGACATGCCATTTCTTTACTAATGAAAATAAATTTATTTATCATCAATACTTTCCAACACCAGCCTTGTTAGACATTTGACATCTAGCTATTTGTCACATCTTCTAATGAGAAAAAAGTGATGAAAGGATTTCCCATTTTTTGTTAAAAGTTTTGCACTTATTTTTTAAAATTTTGATAAACACTCATTGTAAATTACCTCATATTCACTAGTGATTCTATGAATATTATTGTAAATAACTACCACCACCATGAACATCATGGCTGAGAAATTAGAAAGGGCCTAGCATAGGGTTATTTTTATGGACCTAGAGGAAAATTAAAGAAAAGGTAGAGTAATTTATTATTTACCTTGTAGAGTCCCAAGAGGAAGGCATACTCTTCTTCATATGATCTTTAAGAGGTGAAAAGAGTCGGTAAGGACATAGTCAATCTAAAGAAAGATGTTTCGCTCACTCAGAACTCTCTTGGTTAGTCTACTTTTTTGTTTGTTATTTTTATTTTTGTTTCTATATTTTATGTCTTTCGATATTTTTTTTTATTAAGGCTAAATGAAATATTTTATAAGGGACACGAAACCCCAATTATTTTACAAACAAATAATAAACTAAAAGTCCCAAAATAAAATGGTGTTCTAACCAATAGACATGCCTACAATCATTTCCAACAAAACCTAGCTAAAGTGAATACCAAAAATAGAAACTATAAAGATAGAACAAACTTCCTAACTAGAGAAACACCTTCCTACAAAAAAAAAAAAAAAAAAAAGAAAAGAGATGAAAAAAGTGGAAAAGCTAGTCTAAAGCCTCTACCTTGTCTTTCAGCTCGTGTTGAATACTTTTTATCTTCTTAATGACCTATTTGATGTATCACTAATTAATCTAGGTTTCGTTCTTCTATTTGTTCATTGCATTGGACCAAATTCTCTTGCTAATTCCAACCTCTACATCATACTTTTCTTTTTCCTCCAAGTAAAGCACTAGCTTTACCATATTTCCCTAGTTTGAATGGCTCAACACCTTATTCAAAGACTCTGGTAGCCCATATTTCCATGCCCTATAGTTTCAAAGTACTTTCAAAATATTTTTGAAATTTCAATGGTCATATCCTTTATTTATGGTGGGAAATTTGAAATAAACCTAAGTGAAAACATGGAATACATAAAAATCCCTAGTATTACTTTAAAAATATTTGGTAGGGTTATTTCTTTATTAGTTTTAAATTCATGTAGGATAGGGTTAGTTCTTTAAGTTGTGCCTTCTCTCAACCCATGGTTTCATCTTGGTTAGCTCACATCCTATATAAATATACTCATTTAACCCAAATGATGAGTTATTCTTGATAACCATTGATCTTCCTCAGATCTAAGGCTCATGCTTTCTCATAGAATGAAGATATTTTATATTTAAGAAATGTGTGAATATGAGCTTTTGACACCTGTCCTATGGGATCAAAGGAATGTAATGATCATAAAGTTTGATCTTAGCCCTCAAATCCTATTAAGATCAACGCCTATAACTTTGTCACTAAATAAAGTTGTGCATGGTTTAATGAATGAAACATAGAAAAATTCTGACATGTGGACATCATGGGCCCATTGAAAATATTCAAAACACTTCATCCCTACATGACTAGCTATCACGCCATGATTGGTTCTTAATTCATATTAAACTTCTTCTCTTGGTAAGCTCCTAATCATTGGTAAAATTATAGATCAAGGGCTCTTGCTATCTTGTAAAATAAAGGTGTTCAGGCTTTAACCAAATTGAGAATGTAAGGGAGTGACACGTGGAATTGGTGGGCCCAGTTTATCTTGTAAATTTGAAAAGAAATGATGTCAACATAGAGTACTAGTGGCATGCTCTAATTTTCTCTTAGTATTATGCATAAGAACATTAAAATCTTTTTCCAACTGCTAGATCAAAGGATGATTAATACTTCTTGCTATCTCATAAAATGAAAGTGAAATTTGTTTAAGAAATGTGAGAATGAAAGGGATCACCATGTGTCCCTGTTGGCTAACTTTTAACATACCAACATGTAGAAATCATAAAATTCCAATATCAAAATACCTATGGTGGTCACATTCTCTAATAAGAAACATGCAAGATGATTAACCAAAGCAAACAAGAATGTGAGAAGATGAAACATGTCTTAGTGGGCCCATTTTCTAAGAGAAATATTAAGAAAGCATGGGTTTTTCTTGATCCTCCGATGCAAGGTTGATTGAGGGTTGATGTGATCTCACAAAATTGAAGTACAAATTTTTTACCCAAAGTGACAATACAAGAACTTGACATGTGTCCCACTAAACAAAAGGTGATAGAGTATAAAGTTTTAATCATAGCCATTTTATTTTACTCACTTTAAAGATTCATTTATTTCTTCCTTCAAATTTTATAAAGTAAGAAAGACAGCCTTAGTTAAAAAGATAAGTGTCATATTTTCTTATAACACTAATGTACATAGCATGGCCAATGCAAAGGCACGCTCAAATATTTTTTTAGATAACTTTAATTCCTTAATGACTTTAGTGGTTTTAATTTAAATACAATGTTGATTTAAAACTTACATATCAACTACCATGATGCTACTTAAACTTAGCATGTTTATAAAAAGAATATCAATGAAGGAATTTAGAAAAATAATAATTATGAGTTTGTTTTGAGTCTTCTCAATATATGTCCCTATATTCTAAATTGGAATCCAAAACTAAAATATTCCTTAGTGTTATATATTTTGATGAAGTATTTATACAAAACTGATTATTATAAAAAAACTTAAATTCGATAATGTTTCAAATATAGTGATATTGAAGTTGTATTTATGGAGGCAACATATTTTTATCTTACTATGCAATGATTTTTATGATCAACTCAATATTAAATGATAATAAATTGAATTGCATATAGTTGACGTATGCATGATGTTATGAATAATACACTTAATATCTTTGATCAGCCTAGTTTTAAATATCATGAATGATGATGCAAGTGTAAATGATAATGATACAAGTACAATATTGCTTACATGTAAACATTGTTCTGGCAACCGCTTTTAGAGAAAAAAGTTAATTTCATTTCATTTATTAAATTACCTTTTCCCCCTTCTTAAGATTTCACTTTATGCACCATGCATTTCCATTTAATAAATAATTAGCAATTATTAAATGTCGTTTACCTCTTGGGGTTTCCCTTTGAGGTTTTTAATCTCCTTCTATAAGGATTGATCTTTTGTAATTATCTTTCATCTTTTCAATCTAATAATATAGTTCTCATATTTCAAAGCAAAACCCTTGCCTCTTCTTTTCTTTTTCTTCTCTGTGACAAGTTCTTCCATGTAGGTGTTCTTTGGATTTTGTGGATTTGTATTTCATATTGCTCAAATCATTCATGGTATCAGAATTAGATCTATTGTGGCGTGTTCATTATTTGGAGAAAAAGAAGAATTAGGATTTGACATAACAAATCTAGCATCTTTTGGGTATTATTTCTAAAAATAGGGGGTGTCTAATTTTTGGATCAATTTGAGGCCAAACAAACCTCATGGAAGGATTCATATAAATTTTCCAATTTGGACATAGTTAGAATCTAAGGCAAAATAATATTGCTTCTAGATTGGGCATGTTACCTGAGGCAATGACTTTTTTATATTTCAGCACACAAGTTGAGGTTTTCTAATTCAAAATTCAAGTTTTGCATGTTTCTCATGGTAGTAATTTTCTAATTTTTGACATGCAAATCAAGATTTTAGGTAGAAAATTGAGTTTTATGGGCACACGAATCAAGATTTTTGGCACACAGATTGAGATTTTTTGCTTCAAAATTGAGATTTTTGGTATGCAAATCAAGATTTTACTTGCAAATTGATGTACTATTACATCAAAATCAATTTATTTTGGCACATATTCTAAGTCATTTGGTCATATTATTCTGCTTGAAGTTAGAGAATGCTTTCTATCTTCTAGGGGGCATAATCGTTGGAGATATAAGGTAGGCAAGGTTACTAAGAGGGGATGGGTGAATTAGGAACAAATAAAATTTGAAAGCATTTATGTTACTTCACCAATTAATCATTCACATATTATTCTAATCTAATTTCATTCATGAAAGAATGAAAGAAATAACACACCCATAACACTTTAACATAAGATATGGTGAGCCAGAAACCTTCCAAATAGAAAGTAAAACTAGGGTGGAGATGATACCCACAAGCTTTTGTACTGTAGTATAAAGTTAACATGTTAAGGGCTTACAATTGATCACTTTTGATGATATTCCCTATTAGGAGCAATGAGGACTATGAGGTCCACCTTGTTAAAGTATTTAGAAAGATACAATGAAGTATGCACTTGATTAAGAGATTTAGTAAAAGGCTATTAAGTCTACCCTGTTAAAGGATTTGATTGATGCACCTATTAGGATGTGTTAGAAATATGAGGTAGCAAAGGTTACTGAGAGGGGAGGGGTGAATCAAGAACCAATAAAACTTAATCTTACTTCACCTATTAATCCTTCATTAAATATCCTCATCTAATTACATGCATGAAAGAATGAAAGAAAATAAACATTCATGGCAATTTGACACAAGATATGGTGACCCAAAAACCTTCCAAATAGAAAATAAAATTGGCATGGGGATGATACCCACAAGCTTTAGTATTGTAGTATAAAGTTAACCTATTAAGGCTTACAATAGATCATTTTTGATGATCTGCCCTGTTAGTAGCAATAAGTACTGTGAGGTCCACCTTGTTAATCATTCAATGAAGTATGCACTAGGTTAAAAGATTTATGAAAGATTGTTAAGTCTACCCTATTAAAGGATTTGACTAATGCACCTATTAGGATGAACGAGTGGCTAATCTCTGATTTGTAACTTTGATTTGTTGGTTGAGATTCCTTGTGTTACAATGATCACCTTACTCTATTAGATTTGGATGTGACATAATGTATTACATAAATACCAATCCAAATCATAACTTCTTGGAGTTGGCTACAATACAAGTTTCACCAAAATTCACAAAGTTAGTCCGACTATTGTAACTCTAGTTTTGAAGACAAACTCAGTGATGTTCTAATACTTGACAACCATTGTCAACAATCGACATCATCTAGCATTTGATTGAAAAAGAGGCTTGGTTCATACTAATCACTTTCAAGTAGCTTTAACTTGGTCAACACTATGTGACTCGATGAAAAATACAAAACTTGGCATATACTAAATCACTCAGTTGATGCTCCATGGCTTGGTCAACACTAGATTCACATCACTAACACTAGGAGCTTGGTAGACACTAGAGAACATGGTTAACATTGTGTAACTTAGTTGACACTATGGAGTTTGGTTAGTGCTAGAGTTTCCATCAGTTGCACTAAACAACTTGGTAGTCATTGTGATGCAGGAGCATCCAGAGGTATAAGGGCAATCCTGTGTCACCCAAAAAAAAATGTACTTAGACTTAGTTTATGTTTCATGTCTTTACATTTTTGGATACCCATTTGGCTCAAATAAAGGTTCCAACTCTCATAGTTCAACTATCAGTTCGTTTGAAAATCCCAAAAAAATAGGAGCATGTATTTGGGCCATCATTTCAGTAAACTAGAAGGTGTGAATTGGCTAGATGAATGTAATCATGATTTAGAGCATTCTAGAAAAAAAATCAGGTCAATAGGCCCCATGGTTTGAAAGTTATTGCAATTTTTTGGGTTTTGGAGACCTCCTAAGAATGCTTCAAAGTTAGGTTTGGGACATTAAATGACCTTGAAAAGGGTCAAAAAATGGAGGACGAGCAAAGCTCTTCCATAGGGCTATAGAGCACTTTGAGAGATTTTTGAAAATTTAAATGGTTCGTCAATCGAAGCTACGGTTCAAAAGTTATGCCTCCCGGAAGTTCGGTTACCATTTCTGGATTCTTCTAGATTTGCACCGACTTCTAACACAGCTTCCGAAACCTTCTATTTCGTTGGTGGATGCCTAATAGCACTTTCTAGAATGTAATCCTAGTCCTTAACCCTCTGGGGTCTATTTAAGGAGATTTATGGCATTGTAAAAGGCAGTTTGAAGTGGAGTTTGAGAGGGGAGGTGCTAAAAGGAGAAATAAGCTTATTTTCTCAATTAATATAATTTCCATTTTCTGTTGTGTCCATTCTGTTCTTGGGTTGTGTCCCCATCACATTGCTACACTTGGCATGAACTGTACATAGGTTCTGAAGCTCGATAGCAATTGAGAAACTCAATAGTAATGTAACCAACTAACTAAATGTGAGTCACTAATAGAAAGATTGACCTTAGTGTCAAAAATCTTCCCCTTTTGCATTAGTGACAAAACACTTATCATCCAAAAAAATTACTACAAAATTACAAATCATAACATTCTTTTATTACCATTCTATGTCTACAACTTAGTAACATGCTCTATTTTCAAATTTTTCAAAATTGCTTTTGTAAAAGATGTTTTATTCTTATATTTTTTTGTATCTATATAATACTATATTGCTTCCCATACATATACCTCATATATCTTTACATATAGTCTCCCTCTTTATACATATATACATTCATCTATACTTCTTCCCCTTTTTGACATAAATGCCAAAGGTGTATACTATATGTTAATACCAAAATGTGACAAGAATTTAGAGTGTACCTTCAAGATTAATGTCATTATCTTGTCCAAATTATCTTCTAACACCTTACTTCCATGTAATGCAATCTAAACTTCCATTGATAACTCCATCATTTGATTAGCTATAGAGAAGTTATTGTCATGGATGAGTGTCTTAGCATGTGCAATGTGTGTATGCAACACATCCATGTTTAAAAGAACTATGCCTTGAATTTCTATGGCCCTAGTCCTAGCTTCTTCCTTCAATATGTCTTCTTGTAGATTTATCATAAATTTGATCTTTCAATAATGAGTAGAACTATAGCTTAGGTCAAGTGATAACTAGTGTGCACTTGCCATCATGTCACCATATATACTTGATAGTTTATCTTTAATTTTTTGAGTGAAGGTAGATGTATCTCACAACTTAACAACTAATGAAGTGAGATTATTTACAGATATCTCCAATGAAACAAGTGTAGTAAACAATTCTACCTGGTGTATTGGAATTTTTTGTGCCATGTGTTCCAATACCTTGTTCTCAACCTTTCTTTCTATTCTTTATAAAAAATTATCATGTCCATTCAAGTCTTCATTGAATTTTTTGAAAACTTCTACTAACTAGTTCAAAATATGTTGTGTGCTATCAACCTCAATACTTAGTGCATTTATAAATACGTCTTTTATATCTTCAAGAACTTGGTTTTCTTTTCTTTCTCTTCTCTAAGATTTTATTTCTTAGCTCTCTTTAGCAATAATTCTCCTAGGGTGTTTATTTGATCAGGGTTGAGGGTAGAGATATTCCAATTTGGAATAATTATATCCTCATCTAAATCAATTTCCTCCTCTTCTTTACCCTTTTGGAAACATTTTGTTTTCCCTTATATGAAACTTCAATATTTAGTTGAGACTTGTTCTCAACTATTATTATACTAGCTATGGACTCATGCAGAATAGAACAATAGTAGAAATTGAGGGTCTGGCAAAAAATGTAGATATGATACTAATATTAGAAATACCTTGTTGCTACATGGTAAATATTGATGATGGAGGCACTTTTTCCTCGGTAAGTGAAGTGTCAATCACTTCAGTTAATAGAATACTCAGCTGAATAGGTCCTAAGCTTGTTTGGGTGGTTGGTGTTGTAGTGGTAGCCACAACCAACTTGATAGAAGCTTTCTCTAAGCTAGATTGCACTAAGGCTTTTCTTAGAGAATGAGGAAATGAGGCCATTACTGCTATTGCAATCTTATCTGCATCAATTTCATCAATGCTTTGAATCTCTACAAGACTTACTCCAATACCTTCCTGTTCTTCCTCCTCATCTAGATTTACATCATCCACTTCATCAACTTTTATTTTTTTCAATTATTCCTTTACCTCATTTTCATTTAAACTTAGAATGAGTTGCCTCAGAGTCTGTTCAAAGATTTCTTTTGCAATTTTCTTTGCATGCTCCCATCTAGGCATGATTTCTTGCATAAGCTCATTAGGAATTTGTTGAGTAAACTCATTAGGAGAATACTTGCATTTTTCCAATTTGGTCATAATAGCATCTTCAATCTATCTTTTCTCATCTGCATCCCTTGATTCATATTTGAGGAATTTGAAACATGCCATGCGAGTTCCTTCTTCTAATTTCTTTAACCTTTCTTGAAGTGTAGGTGTAGGATTTTTGAAGATAATATAGTCATTGTCCTCTTCACCTAACTTCAATCTCTTCCTATAATTTGGTGCCCTTCTTGTGAATCTAGTAGGGGATGACTTGGTAGGTCTAGTTATGATAACGTTACCTTTCTTCCTTAAAGGATCTTCTTCCTCAAATTTTGTTTCCTCATCTTCATCTTCTACATCATCTTCTTCTATATCATCATCTTTTCCTTCTGTCAAAAGGAGAGTAGAGCTTTCTTGTCTTAGCTTTTCTATTATTTTTCTTCCTTTCACAACTACTTGGGGAAGCTTAATTTTAAGTTCTATTCTTGCTTTATCTTCTTCAAAGGTTCCAAAATAAAGGTGATTTAGGATCCATAGGATCATTCAATAGAGCCTCAATGAATTCTCTGGTTTTATCCATGTTAACCTCATACACTAGAGGCTTAACCCATGCTACTCTTGGTTGGACTGCCTGAGTATACACTTTTTCACACTCCACCATAAAATACATATCGTCCTTGTAGTTTTCTACAAGCTTCAAAAGTATCCTATTTCTAGTATGCATCTTCTCTTTGAATGTTTCAAAGTAATTTTCCATGATGCTATCAAAATTTTTTCCCATTTCTACTATATACTTATTTATTTGATATAAAATAGGGACATCTTTTCTCCATACTACTAAATGTTTAGAAGGGAAGAATTTTTGTACAAAGAAAAATAAAAAAGTCAAGAGTGAACCAAATTTACATAGATTGTTCTTGGAACCTCTAATGCTCTCCATGTTCTTATTGAACTAATTCAAGAACAACTTGGCAAGGTTGAATACTATGTTATTCTTCACTACTTTGAGAGCCAGATCAATTGTTTCACCTAACACACTATTGAGATGACTAGAGCTATAGATATTATGAGAAATCACATGAATTCCAAACTTTAGTTCCATGTCTGTGACTCCACTTATCTTCATTCCTCTACCATCCCACTCAGAAATATTTTTATTTTTTGATTCAAACCAACCTAGGGTTTTGGTCATCTTGGCTTTATCCAACATTGGGAGACCACTAATTTTGTGAATCATTTATTATTATTATTTGAATAGATTTCTCCAGCCATAACTACCCATTATGTACATGGCTCAAAATATATATCTCATTCATTTGACTTGAAAGTCTTTTGGCATATGAGAACTATGTGTCAAGCCCTTGGCTTCCAAATGTTGATGCTTAGGTGTTAGAATTTCATTCACACATAACTTGTTTAATGCCTCATTCATCTCATGAGTGGCCAACTCTTGAATAGAATAGTGATACTATGAATGGATAGTGTGCACGAGTAATACCTCAAAAGGCATTTGAAATTGGGCACTAGTTGGCTCAAGCACTTCTACAATTTCCAAACTCAACTTGAAGTTAAGTAACTTGCATTCCACTCCATGAACTAACATTTATAATCCTTTCCTCATTTTGCTTCTTGAAGAAGACATGCTTGGTAGGGTATCTAAAAATTCAAAATTTCTTCAATAGTAAGCACTCAAATTGTTAGGTAGCTTTGAATTCTCTCTTCTCACCTAGCTCTAGAAATTCATGGTGGGATAATGCATTTGATTTCTTCCTTTTAACAAATTTCCACTTTACAATCACCATTAATGCTTAGTACATATACTCTCTTAGTGATAGGTTGTCTTTTATTTGGTTCATCCTTTAATGCTTAGTATAAATTCATAGCTCAAATGAATCATTATAATTTGGTAGAGTTGTAACAACTTGGTGTCCATATACAAAAAAAAAAAAAAAATTGTATCCCGACCTTACTTAGTAGAGTCTTGCGACCTGACCTAGCTTGGTAAGGTCTTGAATTTCCACAACCACTTGGTGACCCTTGTGCATCTTGAATGCTGATATGGATCACTTCTTCTTGCTAGATGGAACTGATGATAGATGTCTACTTTAAAATCTTAGTTCTAGTTATTCCCATAGGGATTCAAGTTGAAATGGTTGAGTCACCCAACTCTTGAGTGACATCAACATCATGACTCAAGCTGACATTCTCAAGAGATTATGGTATCCATTGCTGCTTCATCTACTTTTTGATATTTTAAGCATTGGCTTTCTTTTCATCTTCAACTCTTCCTATGTTTATGCAATTCTTGGAAAGATTTCCATGTTCTATACAAATAAAACATCTTCTAGTATTGTCTCTTTTTCTCATGTGATGTTTCATACAGTTTGCTCAATTTGCCCAAATTCACCATAGTAGTGGCATCTACACCATGTATTATAGTTCCATCCAAATATTTATTTCACAATCTATTCTATTGGATTTAAGTTCTTTCTTTTACATTCAGAAGATTTGTGTCCTTGTTTATTGCAACTATAGCATTTTTCTTAAAACTTATATTTCTCCTTGCATTCACTTTCTCTATGTTGATGCTTATTGTGGTTGTAGCATTTTCCATTGAATTTTTCTTTACCATTACTCCAACACTTTTTTTTATGTATGACCTATCTAACCATAATTATTACAAGTATTCCTTTTATTCTTATGAGTTCCTTGCTAAGATGACTCACCTTCTTCTGTGTTACCTAATCCTGCTTTGCCTTTGTGTCTCTATTGATTTTGCTCATTCAACTAGTTCATGCTTTCTTGAGATTTCATCATCCTTTCATTGGTTTGCTTTTCAATTCTTAGATCATTCTGTAGTCTTTCATTCTCTGATTTTAGATTCTTAAGTTCTTCATTTGCATTTGTGTGCTAATTAATGAAATCTGCTTGCTGAAGGGATAGATGTTGAATTTTATTGTTCTTTTCTTCTATCTCTTCTTTGGCTTTGTCTTTTTCTTCCATGACTTCACATAGTCCTACTAATTGGATTTATTGTTCTCTTTTTAGCTTTCTAACTTCTTCTTGAAGATTGGAATTCTTTTCTAGTAGTTCTTTGATTCCTTAATCAGCTTCATCTGAATTTCTTTCTAGATAGATATCTCCAATTCTTTCTTTAGTGTAGATATTACCATTCATTTTTACTACAAGATCTTTCCTTCTTTTTAATGATTAAGAGAGTTGCTCCTTTTCTTTCTTCAGTTGTCCAATGACTAGTTCAAGATCCAACTTTTCATTGTCAATAGCCTTTTCTAGCCTGTATACCTCCATTGCCTTTGATCTTTTCTCAAGCTATTAAAATTCTTCTTTGAGAACCACAATTCTTTGATACCGATTATTGGAAATATGAGGTCGGCAATGTTATTGAGGGGGAGGAGTAAATCAAGAACTAATAGAACTTAATCTTACTTCACCAATTAATCCTTCATATAATATTCTAATCTAATTGTATACATGAAAGAATAAAAGAAAATAAATAGTCATAGCAATTTGACACAAGATATGGTGACCCAGAAAACTTCCAAATAGAAAGTAAAACTAGGGTGGGGATTATACCCACAAGCTTTAGTACTATAGTATAAATTTGACCTATTAAGGCTTACAATTAATCACTTCTGATGATCTACCTTGTTAGTATCAGAAAGAACTATGAGGTCCACCTTGTCAAAGGTTTTACGAACATATAATGAAGTATGCACTTAATTAAGACATTTATCAATGACTATTAAGTCTACTCCATTAAAGGATTTGAATGATGCACCTATTAGGATGAACCAGTGGCTAATCTTTGATCTACAACTTTGATTTTACTAGTTGAGATTTCTTGTGTTACAATTATCACCTTGCTATGATAGATAGATCTTTGTTGTCCCTTATACTTCTTGTAGCCTTCTTAGTTTTCACTTCTACCCATCATATATATCATATTTGGATGTGACATAATGTAATACATATATATCAATCCAAATCACAACTTCCTAAAGTCGACTACAATACAAGTTTTACCAAAATCCACAAAGTCAGTCCAACTATTGTAACTCAGGTTTTGAAGACAAACTCGGTGATGTTTTGATACTCAAAAACTACTATCAACACTTGGCATCATCTAGCACTTAGTTGACAAAGAGGCTCAATTCATGCTAATAACTTCTATGTAGCTTGAACTCAGTTAGCACTGTGTGACTTAGTAAACATTGTGAAACTTGGCATATACTAAATCACTTGGTTGACACTTTATGGATCAATCAACACTAGATTCACATCATTAACATTGTGAGCTTAGTAGACACTAGAGAACATGGTTAACATTGTGTAACTCAGTTGACACTGTCGAGCTCAGTTAACACTAGAGTTTCTATCACTTACACAAAACAACTTCGTAGTCACTACTACACTTGGCATGAACTATACATATATTTTGAAGCTCAATAGAAACTAAGAAACTTGGTAGAAATGTAACCAACTAACTAAGTGTGAGTCACTAGTAGACAACTTGAACTTAGTGTAAACAAGATGAACCAATGGTTGATCTCTGACTTGTAACTCTAATTCCCTAGATGAGACTCCTTGAATTACAATGATCACTTGACTGTGATAGATAAATTTTTGTTGTCCCTTATGCTTCTTGTAGCCTTCTTTAATTTTCACTCCTACTCATCATATTCTTCTTCACATTCATACTTGGCTATGATACAATGCATTACATATATACCAATCCAATATACAACTTACTTGAGTTAGCTATAATACCAATTTCATCATAATTCATAAAGTTGGCCCAAATTTTGTTACTCTGGTTAAGAAGACAAACACTAAGAAAATTGATAGCTACTAAATCACTCAGTTGACACTACATAACTTGGTCAACACTAGATTCACATTGTTGACATTGTGAGCTCAATTAACATTAAGAAACTTGGTTAACACCTTAGAGCTCAGTTAGCACTATGATCTTCTTCACTTCCACTAAATAGCTTTGTAACCTTTGCTATGCTCATCTCTGAAGCTCAATAAACACTGTATAGCTCAACAAACACTTCAAACTAAATCACATGCTTGATAGATACTATATTTTGACTATTTAGCTCGAGAACAACTGAATAAATTGGTTAACACTACAAACTGACTTATAAGCTTGATAGAAACTGTAGAGCTCGGTAGCAATATAGCCATTTGACTAAGTGTTGAGTCATTGATAGAAAAAATGACCTTAATGTCAATAATCTCTTGCTTTGGCATTAATGACAAAAATTACTTATCGAATCCCCCAAAAAAACCTAAACTTTCAAACTAAAACTTTCTTTATCATAAATCTGAGTCTTCAACTTGGTTTTGACTTTTTTCTCATGTTTCTTAGTAACATACTCTATTTTTTCAATTTTTCAAAATTTCTTTTGTAAAGACACTTTCTTCTTATCTATACAAATATCTGCATACTACTAAAATACTCCCCCATACATATATCTCTCCTATATACATACAACAAGAGTATGATAACCTTTTCTCCCTTTGTCAATATCTTATATCTTCTCCCCTTTTTATATTAAACATATTTAATTCTCCCCCTTTTTGACATAAATGCTAAAGGTGTATAATATATATATGTTAATACCAAAATATGACAAGAAATTAGAATGTACCTTCAAAAGTAGTACCGTTGTCTTGTCCTAGTTCTTTTGTAATATCTTACTTGCATGTAATCCAATCTGAATTTTTCTTGATAATTCCATCATGTGATCAGCTATGGAGAATTTGATGTCATGGATGAGAGTCTTTTCATTCTTAATGTGTTTTTGCAATGCATCCATGTTTGGAAGAATCATGCCTATGTTTCTACCGGTGTGGCCCTAATTCTAGCTTCTTCCTTCAATATTTCTACTTGTAGATTTGTCAAATATCTAATCTTTGTATAATGTGCATAACTATAACTCAATATCATGTGACAGTTGGTGTGCACTTGCCTTTATGTCTTCATCTATGTTGGACAATTTCTCCTTTATCTCCTTTGTGAAGATAGATGTATCACTTAGTTTGAAAAATAATGAAACAACATTATTTATAGAGATTTCCAGAGTAGCAAGAATACTAGATAGTTCAACTTGATCTATTGCAATGTTTTGTGAAAATTTCTCCAACACTCTATTTTCAAACTTTCTTTCATCTCTTTGAAGTATTTTCTCATGTCCATTCAAGTCTTCATTGAATTTTTGGATAATTTCTATTAACTAATCAAGAATAGGTTGAGTACTATCAACCACAATACTTAGAGCATCCATAAATATACCCTTTATGTCCTCTAGTACTTAGTTTTTCTTCTTCTTTTCTTCTCTAAGCTTCTATTTCTTAGCTCTCTTCTTTAGTACTTCACCCAGGGTATCCATTTAATCAAGGGTGAGGGTAGAGATATCCCAACTTGGAGTAACTATGTACTCATCTAGATCAATTACTTCCTCATCTTTACCCTTTTCTCTTAGAATTGTAGAAACAATTTGTTTTCCCTTGTCTAAACCTCCAATACTTGATTGAGCCTAGTTCTCAATTCTCATTGTACTAGCTATGCATAAACTTGAAATAGAAATAAATGTAGAATTGGATAGGCTAGAAACAAATGTAGAAATAACACTAACAATAGGAATACCTTGTTGTTGTTCAATCAAGCTTGATGATGGAGAAACTTGGTGCTTGGCAAATGAAGTGCTGGGCACTTTGATCAAAGTAACACTCAATAGAAAAAATCCAAATCTAGCTTGGGTGCTTGATATAGTAGTGGTATCCACAACCAACTTAGTACAAGCTTTCTCTAATCTTGATTGTACTAAGTCTTTTCTTGGAGAGTGAGGAAATGAAGGCATAACTATTGCTACAATTTTCTCTACATCTGATTCCTCAATGCTTTGTACTCTGGAAGGCTTCCTCCAATAGCTTCCTATTCTTCCTCCTCATCATCTAGATTTACATCATCTAACTACTTCTTCTTCATCATCTTCATCCTTATCCTCAATGTTCACTGCAAAGTCACTAGGTTTGTGTGATCCACAGATATTCTTCCATGTAGTAGTAGTTGCCTTTACAACATATTCAATAGTCTTCAACAATATCATGCATATGTTCAACTTGAGAGTGAACTTCTCATTTTTCTTCAAGGATTCCTTTACCTCCTTATTACTGATACTCAACATGATTTGTCTCAAATTTTGTTCAAAGATGTCCTTTGTAGTCCTCTTTTCACTTTCCCATCTAGGCTCGATTTACTACATAAGTTCATTAGGAATTTGTTGTGCCAGCTCATCTAGAGAATACTTCCATTTACCTAGCTTGGTCATAATAGTATCCTCAATTTTCCTTTTCTCTTCCTCATTCCTTGTCTCATATTTGGCAAATTTGAAACATGCCATGTTAGTTCCTTCTTCCATCTTCTTCAATCTTTCTTGAAGTGTAGGTGCAAATTGCTTGAAGATAACCTGCTCATCTTCATCTTCACCTAACTTCAACTTCTTCCTAAACTTGGGTGCCCTTCTTATGAATATAGCAAAGAAGGACTTGGTAGGCCTAGTTATAATAACCATTCCTTTCTTTTTGAGAGGCTCTTCTTGTTAGAAATAGGGATTACTATGGGGGGGTGAGTTAGTAATCTACAAATTTTAGTCACCAACTAGATATTATAACTTACTTTAGATTATGCAAAATAAAGCAATAAAGTAATGCTAAACAATAGTAGTAACAATGCACAAAGATAACTCATTAGGCCATATTTTTTTATCTAGGGAAACATTGGACAAGGGAAAACCCTAGTGGGGATGATACCCACTAGATAATATACTGATATATAAATTCCTTGTTAGAGGATTGACCTTGTTAGGAGTCAATGAGAAAATTTAGTATAAGAAGTCCTTGTTAGGAGACATTGAATCCCTGTTAGGAGATTCCAACCCTATTAGGAATTGTGGTATAATGTATGCAAGAAGAGCCCACTACCCAAACATGCACTTTCAACTACAACTAGAGCTCACTACTAAAAAAAGTAATTTATTGAACTATATTTCTTCCTTGACTGATCTTTGATCTTTAGCTCAATCCTGGATCACCAAATAGCTCATGTAAAACTTTGCATATATTGCTTTCACAAAATTTTGCATATAATCACAATTCACACTTCACAATTGTACTTTTCTTACATAATAGCTCACATCTTATCACAATATTTCATTTGCATAAATACCATGCCTTTCCACAAATTATTGTTGGGCTAGCTAAGACCACAAACCACTTTTCCAAGTTAGAGTAAACATCAAGGATGTAAACTCTAATTGAAAAAGTAATTGTTTTGTAAACAAAACAATTCTTTCCTTTAATTTCACTGTCATGTTTCACTTCACACATGATTATCACTATTTTGTAAAGTCCATACTAACTTTTGAGGCTATACATATCATCACCAACATGTGTACTATCTCCATAAAAATTTTCTAGTCATAATATGATGTCAACAATAAGTTATAAACAAAATAATACACTATTGTAAACCAAAATCTATACTTAAACAATTTTCTAATTACCAAACACTAAGTATCTTCATTTATGAGTTTTCCAGTGAACATTTACATCATGTGTTGCCATAAATGACAATGATTACATATCACTATTATCCAATTGTCAATAATCTCCTCCTTTGGCATTGATGGCAACAAAATAGGAAAAATTGGCTAAGTGACAAAAAATTAAAATAAATAACATATAAAAATTTCATCTATTAAAACTTGTTCAACTTTACATATGCTCCCCCTTACAATATAATTTACAATATACTTCACGTTGTATCTCTCTTCTTTACTACTTTCCAATTTTATGCAACTACCACTCCCCATTTGACATCAATGACAAAGGTCAAAATATCAAGATCTGTCCAAAAAATGTTGTCCTTCCTTATGATGATATGATCTTCATGTAGTCATCAAAATTAGCCTTTAGAATATCAATACCTTTAGTCCATATTTCCTTGGTAGACTCAGTTAATGTTAGAATCTCACATAAAGCATATGACACAATCTCAACTGCATTTAGATCTAAATATAAAATGTTGGAATATGTGCCCTTTTCCTTGACACATTCCTCTAAATACTTCTCAATAAAATATAATTTCAAAGCAATAGATTCTCTAAAATCATATATCCTCTTCAAGATCTATTCTTCCCAAAGTTCTAGTTTCCTGATGTTACTATGAATACTGGATACTTGACCTTCAAAATCATCTACTTTACAAGATGGATGTTGGATCAGGCTAGATAAAGCCTCTAGCTCACTCATCTTTATCTCTATCTAACTATCAATGTCTTTAGTCAGTTTTTATGATAAGGTACACTTAACATACAAATTTTTCCCATCTTGTTGGCATTTTTGAAGTTATTTTATACAAGTATCAAGATTAACTAAGTCATTCTTGATATTCTGACATATGCTGCTAAATAAGTTAGCATGATGGGAAATATGTGCCTTTACCTCTAAAACATTCAATAAATTAGTAAACTCTTCATGAAATTATTTTAGCACTACTTATGCTCTATCTTTAGGATCTAGTTCTATGTGCTACACTACCAAGGTACTATGCAGTCTATCTATAACTTCTATTAAAGTTTTATGTAAACTCTTCACCTTCCTATTCTTCTTAATAAGCTTGGTTAGGAATGAGATCAAATTTTTTTTATCATCATCATCGGTAGATAAACTAGAAAGAGAGAATGGAGTAGATAAACTAGATGGTTTAGCATCATCTTCCCTCTATTTCTTCCCTACTTCTTTTGTTCTTCTATCTTTTCTTCTTTCTTTTCCTTTTCCTCTCTTTTTCTCTTCTCTTCCAATCCCTTCTTTTCATCTTCCTTGATTTTCTTTTTCTTCTTCTTTTATAGAATCCTTCTCTTTTCTTCCTCAAGCAATTTCTTCTTGGCTTCCTTTATTTTCTTCTTCTAGTAACTTTTTCTCTTGCTCAATTAGTCTCAATTTATCCTCAATATCCTCAATTTCTGGTTCATTTGGTTCATAACCACCAAATGGATTGGTATCATCAATGTTAATGGTAATATTAGTTTGATCAATTTTCATAGTGTCATCACTCACTCACAGTTCTGAGGTTCTAAGAGCTAGAGGAGATGCTACCTCTATCAATATTTGATTGATTGCTACTGTAGTCTCTTTTCTTAGCTTATCCTTCACAACAATCATAAAAATAAATTATCTCAATTTATTCCTTAAATACAATCGAAGGTTATTCAACAGTATTTTAACTTCTTCTTCATCATTAGCCTTGCAAATGGTTCTAAGCATAGACTTTCAAATTTCAAGGTCTTCTTCCCTTGTAAGAGCCTTCTTCTAGATGAGTCTCTCATAGACTTTCTAGTTAATAATGCTCTCAAGATCCTTTAGTTTTAGATTGTTTGCCTCAATATATCTGACAGTAGACATCTTCTCTATCTTTGACTTCCAAGATTGCTGAGCTTTTCATGTTGCTTGCTTAGGTGGAGTCACTTTTTCTTCTTGTTTTTTTTTCTTGTTCTTCATCTTCTTCATCGCTGGAATCAATTATCAACAATGTTTTTTGTCTTTTACTGGGTCTGGTGACCTTTTTCTGACTCTCTTTATCTAAGTAGACACTATTTCCACCAATCTTTTAGATTTTTACTTCTGTTCACTAAGTTGAACATCAAACACTACTACATATGGAATGCTCTATTCTAAAGATGTCTCAGCAAGTGATACTAACAAAGGTTGAATGTTTAGTACACCTTGCTTCATTTTTTTCTTATAGCCTCATATTCACTCTCTATCATTTCAGCCTCTAATAGTGCCTTCTTCATTATGGATTCAACTTTCTTTTGTGATGCCTTCTCCAAGGTTTCCTGATGAGTTGACTATGTGAGCTCATCATATGTGCCAAATCTATACTCAATTTTATCTATATATGAATTCAGCAACAAATCAATATAACCAACTGCTACATTATCATTCAATTCATAACTCAAGGGATCTAGAAATGTCTCCCAAGGATCCATTGCTTGAAAATAGGTATGATCTATATCAACCAAAATACAAATGTCTTCCTTGAATCTATCTACAATTGTAGATGCAATTCTAAATCTCTGTTTCATTTCATTCTAAAATGTCCTCATTATCAAGTTTCCACTATCTAATATATTGTCTATAGGATGCATTTTGCATACCTCTATAATCTTATCCATTATGAATCTATCACTACTCATTATGTCAGTGACTGATAAGTAAGGAAATATTTTAAGTACATGAAAGAATATGTGATTTATCAATGACTGGAATCTAAACACAACATTTTTTGTCATCTTGATCTTTTCAAGGTTTTCTAGGTTGCATTCTCACTATTTCACTAAGATTCACTTTTTCTTTCCCTACACATATCTTATATGCTACATAGATAAATCCCACTAAAATTTCATCAATCTTAGACCTTGCACAAATAAAATAGGCATCTACTTATAAATCTCACATCATCTTTCTTGATAGTGCTGATCACCATAGCCTTTCCATTATACACTACTTTAGTATAACTTCCAACTTTCTTCTTAACCATTTTATCACATATAGGTACACTACCTTTTTTACTAAGACCGGTTACCTCATGAATAAGGTTAGCAGAAATATCAACTACATTGTCTTGCATCCACAATTTTCCATCATGTATCCTGCTCAATATAATCTATGTCCTTTCATCTGTATCTAGTTCATGATAGAAGTGGTATTAAATAAGTCTAATTCCTTTAGATGTTCAAATTTGGGCTTCACTGTCATGTCATGGTTGAAAACCAATTCCATATCTTTGTTCATGAATTCACTACCAATTGACTCAAACTTTCTATTCAAATAACTTCCTACATCTTCAAGATAAACTACATTGTTCGTAGTGATAAACAATTTGGAGTTAGGGTTTCCATCAATAAGTTTTATGGAAACTATCTTTAACTTAGGTTTATCCTCATTCTCAACATTGTACACTAATAATATATCCATGATCTTATCAAACAATAACTTTTACTAAACAAATTTGCAAAAAAAAAAAGATAAAATACCTCTTTCCGAAAATAGGATTTGCTTCAAAATAACTCTAACAATTCACTTCTAAATGCTCTTCACTTCAGATGTGTATTCAATGAAGTGAAAATAAATTATGTACTCCATTTATCCCATCAACTTGAACTTGCATTAATTGCATACTTTACAAATATGAAAAAGTTTTCAACTATGTTTTGTAACCAATTTACTACTCACGATCATATATCTGATCTTCAAGTGTCACCCAAGGTTTACTATAGCCTCCTTTCATCATGAAAAATATCCTTAAGACTTCACATCATGATATCCTCTACAAAAACATACTTTTCATATCCTATTATAGAATCAATTTTTAATGTGATACCAGTAACTCTTAATTCCTTCATAACTTGTTTAGATAAGCTCCTCATTACAAGCAAGCTTAGGTACCATCTAAACATAACTAGATACACCATTTTCCAACTTCGCTACCTCTAATTCAACTTCTAACTAAAATTATCAAATTATAATGTTGTTAACAAGCTTAATTCAAGTTTTTGGGACTAAGATTTTGAATTTTTGGGGCATGACATGGGTACATCAAAATAATGTGGATCTTGCTTTCAAGAGTTGGATATGCCCCTCAAAGGATCCTAATGCTCAATTTCTTTGGAAACTAACCCTCTTCCATCTTTGGTGGGGCATATGGAAAGAAAGAAATAACAGGATATTTAGAAATAAAGATCTTCTAGGTTGGGTGCTTGGTCAGAATACTATCAAAGCCTTCAAGGAGAATTTTTTGTCCTAGAGGGAGCCTTCTCAGACCTTCCAACTTGATCACCCTTTAAGTTCTCAAGGATCTAAGTTGAAAATTGATAATCCTAGATCGATTATAAAATGGCTTGTTCCTCCTAATGGATGGATCAAAGGAAATTTTGATGGAGCAGCCAAGGGTAACCCAGGAAGAGCAGGATGTGCAGGTATTCTTAGAGATCATATGGGAAATGTTATTGATGTTGTTGATATCCCTATTGGTCACTCGAATAGTCACATTTATGAAGCTACTACTACCCTTTATACTACTATTTTAGCTATTGATTTGGGGTACTCCAAATTATTGTTGGAAGGTGATTCTCTGAATATTAGAAATATTCTTAATAATAAAAATACTACCTCTTGGTCTATAGAGGCAATAGTTATGAAAATCAAAACCCTATTTCAAAATTTTGAGAAGGTGGTCATTTTCCATACTTATAGAGAAGCCAATGGGGTTGCTGATTGGATTTCTAATCACACAGTACAAATGGGGCAAAAGATGAGGTGGTTCGATGACTTACACAAACATGTGGATCTTAAAGTGATTATTAATTATGATGTTATTCATTCCAGAGTGGGAAAGATTTGCTCAGATTAGAAATTTAATGATTTGTGGGAGTGGCCTTATGATTTTCAATTTAGCATTCCCAAGGAGGTACATTCATGTGAAGGCTATGTGCTCTTTGCATGTATCCTCAAAAAGGCATCCTCGATATCGTGTCACAAAAAATTGGTCTCACTTCTACCTCTCTGGTATTGAGATCTGCATGTCTCTAGTTTTTTGTTTTCTCTGCAATATGGGAGGTGAATTGAGGAAGCAAGAACCCAAAAAATGTGATGATTGGAAGGCTAGGTAGGATGTTTGGAAGATTCTCCAGAAAGGGAAGGTGGTCAACTACCTAGAGTGATTGCATGGATTCATACCCCATGTCACCACTGCCTTTTTTAAAAACTAGGTGGATGACAAAGTTACTCTACATGGTGTGTCTATTAAACTGACTAAGGAATTCATTGTTGAATTCACTGGTCTTCCCATGAAAGGTATCAAGTTTTTGAAGCAAACCAGTATTTCCAATGTGGCCTACAAAAAATTCTCGAAGACGGAAAAAGAGGAGCTGCAATTGGAAAAGAATGGTGACTTCTTTCATGTGCAATAGATAGAAGGTATTTGGCATGATGTACTTGGTTGTATTTGCAAATATTTCATCCTTGATGGAACAAATAAAAGGGTGCACAAATTCCACTTTGTCTTCCTTAACCATTTCACATACAAGGACAAAATTTCCTTCCATTTCTATTTTCAGTTTTCTTTGCTCCAAAGTTTGAATGCCTATAAAAAGAAATAGTCTCGACCCATATTACATGAAGGTCTAATTTTACTCATTGAGGGTTTTTGTAAAAATAAGTCCATTGCTTCATCCTCATCCACTGGCAAGCATAAGATTCCTAATCCTGTTAAAGGAAAAATAGATGAGAGTGTTAAAAAGAAAATAAAGGCTAAACTGAATCCCTCTAGTTCTCCAAGATAAATTGAGGAAGAGGAAATTGAGGTGGAGAGCACTGATGGCTCAGATAAGGATTCCCTTGAGGAAGAGGAGGGGACAGATGCTAGGGATTTTATCTCTAACCTAGATGGTTACCCAGATTCAAAAGACAATAATGAGGATGGGAGAGAGGAAGATACTATGGAGTTGAATTCGAAATAGAGCAAGTCTAAAAATGAGGTCACTCATGTCGTGTCTGGGGGAGGTGATAAAGAGAAAGAAAATGATGATTTAGCCATTTTGAGTGAGGAGGAAAACATGGGGAAAGCTTCCACTCCTCTTAAGGAAACTGAGGGACATGATAAGGAGGATCAGAGCCACCATTTTTATGTAGAGCCTAGTGAGGTGGAGCCGTTGGATGGGGGGATTCATATTGATAAAGATGGCCCTATTCCACACACCACTACTGATGATGAGGGTGACTCCTCGGTGAGGGAAACCAAACTCTCCTTTCTTCACTCTGCTAAACAAAAAGTTGACTCTTTCCTTCAGGTCGATTCTTGGTTATATAATGAAATAATGGGGCTAAAGAAGAGAATGGATACCTTGCAACATAACCAAGAGGTTGACTGGGCTATTATTCAACACATGGAGGTGCAAATGGGAGATATCCCAAAAAAACTAAAGGATTATGAGTAGAATCTTAGACTGCTCATCAAGAAAAGTGGAACAAAAATGGAGCAAGTTACCTCTAGCATCTATACAACTGTGGAAACTTTAGGTAAAAGAGTTAATGAAGGAACCATATCTTTAGAGGGCCCAAGCAAGAGGACAAGATAGAGTTCGAGGAAAAAAGCTTTGATTGATGCTGCTTCTTCGGCTGCTAACTCCATCCAAGACACAACTAAGATTGGTAAGGAGGTTGTGAAGATGATTACAGAATTGCAATAGTTTCTTGGGTTTTCTTCTCTAGTCGGTTTCCTATGCAGGTATTGTTTGTTGGCTGGTTCTTCTAGTTCCTATGTTTGGTCCTATTTTTTGGATTTTATTTTTTAACTTGTACTATCGGTTCCAGGTCCTTGTAAAACCTAGGTATTTTATCTAGACTTTATTAGTGGTTTTAGGTCCCTGTAAAACCTGATTTTGATGCTACTTTTTAGTAGGTTTATGGGCCCTTTCCTATTGCATGGCTTGTTTTTTCCTTTTTTGAGGATGTGAAAGGGTTTCGGGGTCCCTTCAAAACCTATTTTTATCGTAATCTAAAACAAGATTAATTCAAGTTAATTGAATCAAACTCAACAATTGACTTTGATCTTCCTGTCTCATCATCTTCATCTTACTTTTCTTTTGAGATATCTACTCCTTTCACAAGTGCTTCATTAAGTTCTTCTTTAAGTCCACTAACAATTTGTTTATGTTCCTCATTATCTCTATTAGTTCTGGAGTTCCTTTCATTGTTCCTTCTATCATTTCTAACATTCTTTCTATGTACATGAAATGCAGACCTCAAATCCTCACACACACTTCAACATGGTCATTATATGCATAACCATCCTAAAATGAACACTAAATTGTTCATCTAAAATAGTTTGACAAATTGACCTATTTCCTTCTAACTATAAGGATTATGCCTTTGCTCTCAAAATGAGAAGCGGGAAGCCATACCTCTAGAATGAAGGTTTATTTCTAAGCTATATTGGATATGCAAGATTAATCTAGATGAGAGTGCACGGTTAAGCTAAGAAATAAATAAACATATTATGCTAAACAAATGCATTTTAAGCTAATATGAGATTGCAATGTAAGAAATTAGGTTAAGAATGCAAAAACAAGTTGAGTAGATATTTTAGCATAAGTTCGATGCAAATTCTAAAATTCTTCCTCTATAATGAGGAATGGAGAGCTTCTTTTATAGAATCTAAGAGATGATCGACAGTCAAGAATAACTGGAATGGATGATCAAATTTGTAGAGGAGAACCAATCATAAAGGAAACTTCCTCATGAAAGGGGAGTTAACCAATTGTCTTTGAGTGATAAAAGGAGTTAATTGACTGCCTTTTGTGTGATAAAAGGAGTTAACTGGTTCCTTTTTGAGTGATAAAAGGAGTTAATTGGTTCCTTTTTTAGTGATCAAAGGAGTTAACTAATCACCTTTTGGGTGATAAAAGGAGTTAATCCCTTTCCTAGAATATTTAATTTAAGAAAATAGAATATGACCTCATAAGTGGATAACTTTAATTAATTGAATAATTAAATTCAATAATTAAAAAGAGAAGATATCTTATCAAATTAAATGTATTTAATTCCTTTATTTAGCAGCCAAAGAGGTAATTTTAATTTAATTTGATTAGAACACTTATAATTTAATTAAATTAAGTCAATAGGTTTATATAGCTAATTTGAGTTGATACTTAGCAATTAAATAAATAATGTGATTAATGCAAATTAGGGTTTTATGCATTTGACACCTAGGTCAAGTAGCGGTTATCAGAATTAGAATTGCCTAGTGAAATAGGACTTAGGAATAGTTGAATAAACCAAAGTTAGTTGATATGGAAATGTGCCAATTTTGGGGTATTAAATTTTGCCCCTCTTTGAATGAATGTGTGAGAAACATGTTCAATTCAAAGAAATCAATAGTATGATGCAAAGATCAAGAAATGAGATTGGTTCCAAAATTGATAATACAAAGACCAATTGATAAGCTTTTAAAGGTTATCTTCAGAATGAAGCTTAACCTTAGGGGATCTAGATATAACACATAGATACCAAGATCGATAAGCTTTTAAAGGTTATCTCTACAATGAATCTTAACCTTAAGGAATCCAAATAGAACACCTAGATACTAGATTTGATAGCACAAAGATTTGTCAAATTTCATAGAATTGTTCCCAGAACAAGACTCAACTCTCAGGAGTCAGGGTTTAGACTGCCTCAATACTTGTCCATTAAAAGATGACAATATTAAAGATGATTCATAGAATTATCCCTAGAATGAGGCTTAATTCTCAGTAAAAGTTAGGATTATCTCCAGATTGAAGCTTAATTCTTTGCAAGAATTTGGAAATATCTGTAGAAGGAAGCTTAATCTCCCAAAGTCCAGATAGAACACTTAAATACTGGTCCACAAAAGATAGTAAGATCCAATCATGATTTGTAGAATAATCCCTAGAATGAGGCTTGATCCTTAAGAATCAGGGTTTAGACTATCTCAACACCTATCCATTGAACTCTATCTAGAAATGTTATAAGATGTGATTAGTTGATCAACAGATGACATAGATGATAGATAGAAAGGAGTGAGATGCCCTAAGTAATGAGGACATAAGATTCAGATTGTGTTGAATTTTAGATTTAATGATGTAGTCATCCTTCCCCCTCAGGAGCAAAATCGAAAGATGACACACCCAAAATGTGATGTAGTGTAGTATGTTAAGTGATACTGAAGAAATCCAAGGTTTGCAAAGATAAAGAAATGATCAAAATGATCAAAAGAACTTTTGAAGTAAACTTGAAGTGATTTTGAGGTCTAGAAGACTAATTTTGACCAAAGTTTGACCATATTAGATCAGATTTGACTTTTTATACAATTTTATTAGAAAATTTGAAGAAAATGTGATTTGAAAAGATTCCAAGATTCACAACGTATCAAAAAGATGGACTGCACAAGCATTCGATCATGTTGGTCTCAACATTTTAAAATGCAATTTTTAGCTATTTAAGTGTGTCAAATTTTCAATTTGGCCCCAAAAATGGATTCAGAGCAATCAAATTAGCTAGGGGTGATTTTCACACAAATCGAAGCAGTTTGTAGAATTAGGTCAAAACCTATATAAGGGCCCAAAGGGTCATTTTCAAATCATTTGAACTTTTGTCTTTAGTGGAGAAGAGAGCTTTGAGGCAAAAATGGTGGTCACTGTGTCTTCTCATCGATTTGAGTGCTCTCGACAACATAGCCGATTGGAAGATTATGGACCTCTAGTGAGTAGTTGATAACCTTGATTTGCATTAAATTTTCCATTCTTTACGATGTATTTTAGCACATTTTTAGGGCCTTTCAAGATTTGTTGTTTCTGTCCTTGTGTGAGGATATCTCTTGTCGTGTAGACCTTGTCTCTTTGCATGCAAAGAACTAACTTCTTTGTCCGATTTAGTGGGGATTCTCACATGGGAGATACCATTGTGTCACACAAGGAGCTCTAATTTTTAAGTTTTTTTCACTAAACACTTAATCATTTTTTGCATGATGAATTGTTCCCTTAAATGAAGATGTAAAATCTCACACAAGGACCTATAATTTCTTGTAGAATCTTGGTGTTCTTTACAAGTTTTAAAGTTGAAAATTTGATTTTTTGTTGCAATGTTTACGCTTTTTTTTTCATGCTTGTTTAGCAAAGACTAATGGTTTGTATTTTGTATTTGTTCATGTGTGTAGGTTACCTTTGATGACATCAAGTTTTGATCATACTATCCACCATATAGAACTCTATTACGACAGGTCACTGATGCTGACATGGCTCATATAGATAGACTAGATTTGTCATATTTATGCCAGATTCCACTAGTATTGTTGAATCACTAGTTTTGGTGAATCACGGCCTACTTACAGCACTAGTGGAGCATTTCCATTTGGAGATGAACACTTTCCACTTGCCCTAGGGGGAGATGATAGTGACATCGGAGGACATCTACAAGATTCTCCACATACCCTTCCATGAGCTAAGAGGGGTCTATGACATAGTTTTGAGGGTAGGCACAAAGGAATTGTAGGCCTTATTTTAGCAGGACTTGATTATAGGTAGAGCAATCACATGGGAGGAGCTTGTGCATACATATGGTCCCACTCATAGATTAGCATCGATTTTAGGGATTTTCATTAGTTGTTTCCTAATGCCTAATAGAGGCTAGCATGGATTAGAGTGTGGATGGGGAAAGATGCTCTAGAGGATGTTAGAGACCCTAGAGAGATATGGGTGGGGAAAATGCATGATAGCACACATGTTCCATGAGATGCATGAGATAGTGTATCATAAGCAAAAGAGCATGGTTCTCAGAGTCTATGTTCTCCAGATCTGGACATGAGAGCATTTTCCCATTATGAGGCCCATTTTTTAGGATGAGAGGCAACTGATGGAGCCTTATATTTGTAGATACAGAGGCCAACTTATCCAAGTAGCTCTTTGAAAGACTAAGTAGTGGAGGGCACATCTTGATTACTTGGTATCTATTATATGGCGGCCCTAGAGAGAGACCAAGGATTGGGATGAGGCACCTCAAGAGTTGAGTTATATGTTTGCATCATGACCACTGATAGGTTGTTCTATATAGATAGTGGAGAGATTCCACTTACTCCCATGTGGTTTTAGTATGGGCATCCTCAGGACATCTCCTAGGAGTATTGCTTGTATGCATGACTAGTGAGAGATTTGGGCCATGGGTGGTTGCAAAGGTTGGATCTAGGGAGATCCATGATAGATGTCATCAACTATGTTCCAACATAGTGGGAATACTTACAAGCAATGGTAGATAAAGGGATGATGCCAGCTTACCAAGAATTTTTTCTAAGCCATCCCTTCTCGCGCTTTATAGATCTAGTGGTGATGGTAGCTCCTAGACCATAAGGACCACTACAGTAGCCACCATAGGGATGATAGTAGGTGAGACATTGGGTCTGATAGGTGTAGATCCCACCTTGGCAAATGGAGGTAGATCCAAGTGCAGGTGGTAGTGGGACAGGTCAGAGTTGGCAATAGAGATTTTGCATAGAGGAGCAATAGCCAATTAAGTAGCAAGATGAGTTAGATGAGGAGATGTAGGACCAACCTTCTACATGAACTCAAGATGCCTTGAAGAGGGCTAAAGAGTGGATACAATAGGCCTCTCAATGGTTAGGAGAGCTAAAGATTTAGGTAGTTGTTAGGGATATCGATATAGTTGAGCAAGATCGTGGGATCGCTAGGCTGTGAGAGCAACTAGAGATTGCCAACAGGAGATTAGAGTAACAACAAGATGAGATCTAGCTATAGGTAGCCTAAGCTGCCTATTATTTTGTGGCATATGTAGTAAACATGCCAGATGAGGCTGAATAGGTGCCTTGATTTTCTCAGTATCCTCAAGAGTCAGAAGGTGCATGCCCTATAGCGAGGCCAGATATGCCTCATCCACTGCCTCCTCCTCCTCCTCCTGGAGGTGAGGAATAGGAGAAATTTAGTGTGATTTTCTCTTATTTTGGTCTAGCCCTATATCCATTGGTGTGCCAACACCATTTTGCACCATTTTTAATATCGATAGTGCTCAAGTAGTATTCATTTTTGCCCTGGATGTACATTTTTGAGACTATATATATATATATATATATATATGAGATTTTGATTCAAGTACCATCACATGTGTCAATTTCTATCTTTATAGTTCATTGTTCTTTAGATGTCTTTGCTTATGATTTATGAATGCAAATATAATGAGATGTATGAATGTAATGTAGATTTAATATATGAATGTAGTGTAGATGAGATGGATTGTGAAATTATGTATAAAATGAAAAATGTGAATGAACTAAAATCTCATGTAGTGTTCCATTTTTGTTGTAAGAAACAAGTATCTCATGAAGATCAAGAGGACAAACCAAAGACCAAACATTTGTCCAGCCATGAAGAAAGTGATACATTGAAGAAGCCAACCATTCCTCATCATGAAGGATACAAGTGAATCCATAATTGAACTAATGCAAGTAGAACATGCAATGTAGCCTAATGCTAGATGTAACCCTAGGTCTGGTTACCAAGCTTCAAAAAACATTGAGCATATAGTGAAACCCCATACATCATACAATTCCCACTAACATTACAATCATGGAAATATGAATATGACATATGTTCTAGTTTTGTCAGGATTAAATGTAAGCATTTGAGACACAAAAAGCCAAAATGACTAGAACATTTGTCCCTTTTAATATAACAAGCAAACATAAGCATCAGAGCATAACTGCTAGGATAACGAGAATGTTTCTTGCATGCAAACACACCAAACACACGAGAGATCCTTCTTATGCTAAATAATGAGTAAGTAGTACATTTGCAATGACCCTTACATTCATAACCTAAGACAAAAGTGTGCTAAGCATACTTGCAATGACCCATATGTTCACTTAGTAAGATGAGTATCAGTATTTACTGTAGCATAGAGAATTCACTGAAAAAAGTAAGGAAAACAACCAACCTCAATGAAGGGTCCATATCAGAGGAGTCAAGGTACACACAGCCATCCAATACAAGATGAAGGCTCTTATAGTGGACACCCCTATTTATGGTTACTTTAGATCATTGGAACTAAACCACAAACGAAAAGCCAAGAAAGGATCATGCCCCTAGTCCTTGCTTCTCTAGTCAATAATGAAATCATCAAGTTGCTCAAGGAGACATGACAAAGAAAAAGAAAAGAAATCAAAGAAAAGCTCAATACATCCCAAATAAATTCATCATTTTGAGTTCAATTTTTGTGTTATAGCATTGATGTCAAGTTTCAATGTTCAGAACATGTTTGAAAGAAATTGAAAGAAATCTCTTCAGTAGGGTGACAAAAATTGATAGACATAGTTAGAACAACTGGTGACTAAAGTTAAAGAGGAATCTTCAGTAAGAAGAACCTTGGTAGGAAATAAGTGATACAATTGGTGACTGTTGCAAGAGATTCCTATGACACTATAGAATTTTACCCCCAAGTTATGACAAGATTCAATCCATGGATACATGAGTGAAAGTAGCAAACTAAAGTAGGAAACCAACTATATGAGAGCTAGAAGATCTGTTGTAAGATATAGCATTGGGAACAAGAGGCGTCTGTTTACCAAATTTTCACATTCTTGGCATAAATTCTCTTTTTTTTTTCTACCATGATGCTTGTTTCCAGGTTTTCACCAATGGCACTTTTCTTGTTTTCAATTTTTTTGTATTTTTCTCTTTCGATTTATTTTTGTATTTTTGAATTTTCCATTTTTTTTGGTATTACCAAGGCATCTATTGCTAGGTTTTCACCAAAGTAACAATTTTTTAAAACATTTTTCAATTTTTAGACTTTCTTTTAGGACATTTGAGTATATAAAAAGAGCTTCTAAGATCAAATCAGTTGTAGAACCACTTTAGGTGGTGAGTGTTGATGGGCTCCTTGAGTGCCTCTCACTCGACTATAGAAAGTTGGTAAGCACTAGATCCAAACACTATAGTGACTATATATGAACCAAGCTAATTAGGTTTGAACTTCCCCTTTTGTACTTGTTGTTGCTAATTCTTAGGGTTTTCTCTCAAAATGAGATCACCCAGTTAGAATTCACATGGCTTAACTTTCTTATTGTAATTTCTAGACATACATTGTTGATAAGGTTGAAGATGATCACATGCCACTTGGTGACATTCATCTAACAATTCTAGCTCTTGAAGCTAAGATATTATATATTCTTCATTAGTGATGAGGCCCTTCATGGAGATTCTCAGAGTAGGAATCTTGACCTCAATGGGAAGCACATCATCTGCCCCATATACTAAAGCAAAGGGCATTGTACACATTGGATTTATGATACTTGTTTTGTAAGCCCATAAAGTTGGATTAATCTGAAGGTTCCAGTCCCTTCCAAATTTACTAATTGTGTGATGCAAAATCTTAAGGATCACCTTTTTGGATGCTTTTTCTTGACCATTACCCTGGGGGTAATAAATAGAAGACCAATGTTGTGTGATTCTAAACCTTTTACACAACTCCTTAAGGTTTTTGTTTTTAAATTGTCCTTTATTGTCAGTAATAATAGAGAAAGGTACACCATACTTTCATATGATGTAATTCATAATGAAAAAAGCTACACTTTTCCATTTTCTATGGAAAGAGGGACTCCCTCTACCCACTTAGTGAAGTAGTCTATAGTGGGAATGATAAACTTATGTCCATTTGAAGAGAATGGGTGAATCTAACCCATGAGATTGAAGACCATTGTAAAAATGACCATAGTGTAACAAATGGAATTAGATCTCTAGCTAGAGCATAAATTAGATTTCCATGGATCTGACATTGCTTATAGGATTTATCATATTTGATCACATTTTGCTCCATATTCGGCTAATAGTAACTAGCTCTAATAAGTTTATGAGCTAGTGTCAAGCCATTTGAGTGAGATCAACAAATGCCCTCATGTACATCTACTAATGTGCATTTGGACTCATTGGGTTCCAAAAACCTAAGGATTGTTCTATAGACCTCTCCTAAACAAGCCATCAACAATAATAACATACCATGAAGCATTATGAATAAGGTGACATTTTTCATTCTGGGTTAGATTATCTAGGATGGTTTGGTCACATAAGTAAGAGTAACTATGGTGGTAGCAAGATGAGTCATGTCCTACAATAGAATAGATCATCCTAGATTTAGGAGAGTCATAGGTAGGGTAAAGTAACATTTTCACTAGGAACTCATGTCAGAGATCATTTTTTGGCATCTATAACAAGGATGCAAGAGTAGCCATGGCATCAGCCACTTTGTTGTTCACTTAAGGAATCTGTTGAAAATTAATATGAGAAAATTATTTCTTCAATTCATCCACCATGCATTTATAAGGGATTAATTTCTCATCCTTTGTCTAATATACATGATTAACCTAGTTGATTATAATTTGTGAATCATCAAAAATGTTTAATTGATCCACTCTCTATTCAATTGCAATCTTCATGTCATTAGTGAGAGCTTTATACTCTGCAATATTATTCATACAAGGAAATAGAATCTTGTATGCCTTAGGTAGTGAGTACCTCTGTGGTGTGATGAACAAGAGTTTAGCACCTGAGCCCTATTGTGTGAAGGAACCATCAAAGAACATCATCCAAGTTTGATGTGTAATTGTTAGAATTGATTCATCAGAAAAGTCAATGTTGAGCGGAAGAAGGCTCTCCATTGGTGCTTTTGCTAACTAATCAGAAATCACTTGTCCTTTGATAGGCTTTTGTTCAACATATTGAACGTCAAACTCACTTAGTATCATGACCCACTTAGCCAATCTTCCTAGTAGAGCTACCTTGCTAAGTAAATACTTTAGTGGACCAATTTTAGCAACAAGTCATGTAGTATGAGCAAGAATGTAGTGTCTCAACTTTTGAGAAGTGAAGACGATTAACAAGCAAGATTTCTCAATGATACTATAAATCATTTCATAAGAAATCAGCAAGTGACTTAGATAGTTGATAGCTCTTTCCTTGTTATCATTGTCTTCTTTTGCTAGCAAGATACCCAGAGATGATTCTATTTCTAAAATATACAAGATAAGAGGCTTCCTATGAATAGGAGGCATTAAGATCAGTGGATTAGCAAGGTATTGTTTTATGTGTGTTAACCTTTGCTCACAATCTTAACTCTAGCTGTATTTCACAATTTTATACAGTGTCTTGGTAGAAGGTTGTGACCTATCTGCCAACTATAAGATGAATCAACAAATGGATTGAAGTCTTCCTTGTAAGTCACTCATCAAAATAATATTATGTGGTGGAGGCATGTCCATGATTTCTTAAACTTTCTCTAGATCAACCTCACCCTCTGATATGTAGTGCCATCATTTTTCAAGCCAAATGGCATCACATTCCAACAAAAAGTTCCTCATGCACAAGTGAAAATAGTCTTTTCCTAATCTTTTGGTGCAATTTTAATTTGATCATAATGAGAAAATCTGTCCATGAGTGAGTATGTTTCATATCCTACCATCATATCCACTATCATATCAATGTTGGGTGGTGGAAAATCATCCTTTGGACATTCTAAGTTCAAATCTTGAAAATTTGTATAAAATCTGATAGATTTTCCATGCTTGGAAATTGGAATGATGTTTGATATACATTCCACATAATTAATAGCTCTAATGAAGCCAGCTTTTAAAAGCTTCTCTAGTTTGGCTTTGACAATCAATGCAACATGAGGATGCATTTTTCTAAGTTTTCATTTGATTGGTTTAACTCCTGATGTAATGGACAAGTGATGCATTATGAGATCAAGATCTAATCCTAGCATGTCTGAATATGTCCATGAAAAGTTTATCTTTTTCTTTTGGAACAAGGTAATGAATTCCTCCTTTTCATTTGGAGATAGCGATTGTGCTAGATGTATAATGTGAGGATGTTCTTCTATTCCCAATGTGATTAGTTGCATTGACTCTATCAATACTAATGACCTTTCCTGAAAATGACTAGGAAGTGCATCAAATATCTCATCCATAGGCACCTTAGAGAGGTTTTCACCCTTGGATATGTCTTTTTTAAAGTATTTTTAGGTTCCAACATTATCACAATGTGGCTTTCACCATCAAACCTTCTATTTCTTTTCTTTTTGATTGTAAGACTGAGATATTTGATGTCAACTATAGTCATGTTGACAGTTTGTTCGCTGGTGGAAGGAATTACAAGTTCGAGAGTGTTTAACTAATAGGAAAGAGCATAGTCATTTAGGAATGTAGGGACTTTGCTAGATGCATTAGAATTTCAATCTATGAGCATGGCATAGGTGAGTGAAAGAGATGTGATGGGTTTGATTATATTCATAGTATAATCATCAAATGCACAAACAAGTAATTTGAGACCTAGAGAAGCTTCGTCCATAAGTGTTCTTGAATATCTCTGAGTTTTAATGTCATTAATCAAAAGACTCAATGACACCTATTGGATAAGACTCATCCAACCTAACCCTAGATGCTTCACCTAATTCAATGAGGTTTTCATAGACATGAACTTGACCTATATCTTTTTCTATAGTTTCCTCTAAGAGAGAGTCAAATGCATATTCCTTAGAATTTGTGATACAAGGTCACAGACTATAGAATTCCCTAACAATGATTGGGAAAAACTCTCCTTTATCATCTAGATTTTTACAAATATAATCAATGTGTGAAGCATGACTAGACTCTTTTTGTTCTTTTTGGGTATGATGTAAACCAGTAGTATCATCAGAAGAAACACTATCACAATCCATGGTGCTGACATGTGGTACAAAATCATTAGGTTCAGCAAATAATTTAGCAAGATCATCAGGAATGGGATGAGGATAAGGATTCTCATCATAAACATTGTCTTCATGGTCATCAGACTCAACTGATGATTCATTTTTAGATGAATTTTTAGGTTCTGGTACAAATTTGTTGATCCCTAAATGGAAGGGAATCTTCTTGAAGCCTAGACCAAATGTATCTCAATTTCTCCTAGCTATCACTTTAACCAAATCAATTGGACCATTTTTATTACATCCAATAGGACTAGTTCCCTTGTAGCCAAAGTGTTTCATGAGTTTAAGACCTAGACCATACTTCTCTTGAGTAATTTCATGAGACTATTATGTGAGGTCAATTGGCGTTTCCTCTTTCTAGATCCATGTAGGAATAGCTTTGTTTTCACTTTCCTCCTCAAGAGGGACTATAGCTTTGAAAAATGTACCATTATACTTGGTTTGACATGTCAACACAAAAGGTCTCTTCACTTCAAATGGTCCCCCATAATGATGGGGAGATTCAAGAAGAGATGTTAAAGACAGAATAGGTTCCATTTGATATTCACCTACTCGATTTGCTTTAGCTTGTTATCATGATAATCTATATATTAGTAGGTATGAAGTTTGCAATAGATTTTAGCATATTATAGGTATAGCTAGTACTTGCAAGTATAGTGACTTTAGAGCCATGAAATGGGAACTTTATGCATTAATGATAAGTAGAATGTACAACCTGCATCTCACATATCCATGGTCTTAGTAGAACAATATTGTAAGATAAGGGAATGTCAAAGACTTGACAAGTGACATCCCTTTCAACAAGACCAATCCTAAGAGGCAACACAACAAGTTCCAAATACTTGTGCTCAACTTCATCATACACTTTGATAGTTATCTTATGATGAGGGTCAATGAACTCTTCAGACTACTCTAATTGTCTAAGAAAAGCAGTAGAGACAATATTGAAACCAGCTCCGTTATCGATAAGCACACATTGGACATATTTATGGTGTACCATGAAATCAATGTGTAGAGGTTTATTATGTAGATAATTCACTGAATTTTCATCCTCCTCAAAGAAGGACATATAGTAAGGAGAAGTTAGATGACCTACCATAGATAGAACCTCTCAAGATTGAGATCTTGAGGAATGTTTGCCTTAGCGAGGGCTTTGTCAAGAATCTGCCTATGAGCAGGCAAGATTTTATATAGTTCAAGGATAGTGATTTGAGTATTTTTTTCATTCTAACTGATTGATTATATTGTAAGTAGCAAGTTTTTTCCTTTTCTAGATGGACTAGCAAGAGGTTTGTCTTTGATTTGTTCTATTTTAGGAGCAAAAGGCGTAGGGCCTTTGAGTACTAACTTGGCACAAGAATGTGTAACAACATTTGAACAAGTTTGTGATGACTTGCTATCAAATGTGTTAGAAGTAGAACCTCTTATGACAAATGGTGTCTTAGGATTAGTTTTTTCATGTTTACCCTTGATGGTGATAATGTCACAGTACTCAACACCGACTAGTTCAACCATATGGACTTTCTCATCATCATTGTTAGATTATGTATAGTTGACCTTGTTGTTAGATTCTGGTTTTGATTTTTCTCATTTTTCATATTAAGGAAATGGCTCCTTGAAAGCCTTGTGATTCGAGTTTTGATTATGTCCATCCACAAAAATGTCACCATCATCAATTAGGTCTTCAATTTTGTGATGCAAGTTGATATAGTTGCTAGTTTTATGACCTTTATTTTGGTGGTATTTTCAAAATGAAGTTTCATTCCACCATGGTGGTCATGGTTGTGCATCATAAGGATGAGAATTATCGAGTGGAGAAATGAGTTTTTTTGTAACAAGGTCTTGTAAACCATGTCCAAAGGTTCACTAAGAGGTGTAAAAACACATTTAGGGCATGTAGCCCATGAGTTCCTTGGTTTTTTCTTAGATGTCTTATTGTCAAGACAATGTTTCTCAACATTCTTGGATGCTCTAAGATTATTTGTAAGATTGAACACTACCTTAGCAGGTTTAGGAGTAACGTTGTCAACAACTCCATCATGTATAACCTCTCTATTTTTGTTCACATATCTAGACTTGTCTTTATTAGAGGTTGACCCTTGTTTAGTGTCCTTTTGAAGGGTTATTTCACCCTTTTTGATAATGAATTCCTCTATTTAGATAGCTTGTGTGACCATGTCTTCAAAGGTACATGGACCTTGAAGTTGAACTCTATACCTAAAATCAAGCAAGAGGTTATCCATAACGATGTCAAGTTTCTCTATTTCCAAAATTTTGCATGAGTATTTAGTGTAAAGTTGTCTCCATCAAAAAAGGAATGTGAGGAAAGGTTCCCCAACTCTGTATTTTAGGTTGCACAAGTCTCAGATATTAACCAGGTGTTGTATGTTGTGAGAGTAATGTGTAAAAACAAGTTAGCAATTTCATCGAATGTTTTAATACCAATAGGAAAATGTGAGAACCACTTCACAGCCTAACCACCTAGGCTTCTTGGGAATAGATGCATGAGATATGTTTGATTATGCATAAATTCCACAGACAAGGCTCCAAATTCCCACAAATGATCCTGGGGATCAGTGGTTCCAAAGTATTTATTTTACTTAGGTAATTCAAATCCTCTTGGAAAAGGAGGCATGTTTATACTCTTATCAAAGGGAAATGGACAAAGCGCATCTAAGGTGTAAATTTTTGTAGGTTTTTCTTTATCACTCATCATTTGAGCTAATTGGTCTTGCATATTTTTAGTTGTTTTTTCACTTTGGAAGTGTCAATTTCATCTTCACGTGTAATTATGGTTTCAACATTAAAGTGATGAGGTAGCTTGGCTCCCTCTTGGACAAGTTTGAGAAAGTATTTCTCTTTCTCTTCATTGAGTAGGATTTCCATGACCTTTTGGAAGTTTTTGTCCTTATGACATTTCTTGATATGATTAGGGAGTACTTCTACCTCTTCTTAATTCTCATTTGTAAAGAGAGGTTCCTTATGTCTTTCATCCCTAATTTGATCTTGGTCTCTATTTTGTCTCCACATTTGATTTCTTGATCAACCATTGTAGGAATGTGATAAGTTTTAGTATATGTTGGTTGAAAAGGCCTGAATAAGATCTCATCTATATTGTTTGGAGACATATGACCTTTACTAGTTTCAATATCCTCTTGATACAAGGGTTTCTTGGTTTGTTATAATTTTATAGAGAACATTCTCCAAACATGAGATGATTTGACAGGTGAAGGAGATTGTGAAGATTCCTCACTAGATGAACTAGAGATAGACCATGTATGAACTGAAGAGCGACCTTTACCATGATTACTATCCCTAGCTCTATCTCATCTAGGTCTTTGGGGATAAAATATGTTTCCACTTCTTGTTGCCATAGTCATATACAAGGACAAATAGAAAAAGCTTAAACAAGGACCACACTAGAATGTAGTCTCAAAAAGAAAGATAAGCGTATGATATACTAAGGTATGAGTTGTCTAAGTAATGGCTAGAATAGCCAAAGATTATGACTATCATGACACAAAGTATGACAAGCAAAAAAGAACAAGGATAAAGTAAACAAGAGACAAGACTAGTTTGGCATGTAAGTCACAAGTCATTAGCTAAGAAAGAAGTTATTGTTTGACAATGTTTTTAGATAGAGAAGAGGTAAACTGTTGCAAATATTAGACTAGATTTAGAGTGTAGGTAGCTCTAATAGAAAATTTTGATAGTTCATAGGCATAATTTCATGTGAGGATTCCTAGGGAACCACACAAAAAGACATAGAGACCCAAATGAAGATTCAAAATATTAGATTTCACAAAGTGTTCTCATGTGAGGACTTATCTAGAGCCATGTGAGGATGTGCTAAACTAATAGAAGTATAGGGTTTTGAAAAATAGGACAGATCCAAAAGATCTTGTGCAAAGATTTTCATAGGGTTGCACAAAAACTTGGACAGGGTCGGGCGAAGAAACATAGAACAAAAGAATTCTGCATAAAGATTTTGGAAAACTAGGTGCAAAAATAGAGACTAGACTAACAAAAAGGGACTAAAGTTCAAAGAGATTTTACAAGTTTTAGTTAATTCTGGATAGATTTTTGGTTGATTTGACAAATTTTAGACAAGTAGTAAGATTGATTTCAAGTTTTGATAGCATTTTGGTTGTTTTGAACAAAACAGTTGGTTTTCAAATAAACACAGGAAACAAGTAGTAGTTTCAAACAACCCAACTGAGGACAAAGCAACTCGGAGGGGTGGGGGAGTCTTGACCGTTAGTTTTTTTGACAGGTTTGGAAAATGTTTAAAGACTTGATAACAAACACACTTTTATCCCTAAAATAGGAAATTGGTAGAGAAGGCAAAACCTTTGTCCCACAACTTATCTGCATGTGTACACCTCACGTAGCCATGTCAACCCCTAGAGAGTGCCCATGTTTTTAGTGTATTCAAAGGGCTCAATAACATATACACTAAATGAACACCCTTATCGTAGGGGTCAAGAGTGTATACCACCTTCTAACACCTAGTTGCATGCCTATGGTGAATTCTACAGGAAAGATTCTTCCCCCTCCTTGCACAAAGATAATGCCTCCTTTTGGAGGTGAACCGGATAGCAACTAACTAAGAGGTTTTTACTTAGCTTCTGTTCATATAAATTCCCAATGGCTTCATAAGTGAAGTTGAGGTGAGCATCCCACACCAACATCTATAAGTTCACACACTTGACTAGCAAGACTAGGGCCAATGTCGACCAGTGCAGTTTATAGAGCCTCTTCTTGATTTATGACATTAGAATGAAGAAGAGGAAATTAATATGGCATTGGAGTCTTTTGCTCAAAAAATCTTCTTTATTGGAGTGAGGTGGAATCTCCAACAAAAAGAGTGTGCTCACTTGGGTCATTCCCAGAGGTTGGATCACTCTGGTAGGCCCTCTAAAGGTTGACTTAGACTAGTGGTGTGGATCTAAGGGTCCAATTTTCTCATTTCCCTCGAGGGAAAAGAGCATACTCCTCTACCTCATTTCCTTTCCCAAACATGCAAGATATGTTAATCATTGTGTTAGCTTATCGATCCCACCTTGGCCTATTCCAAGACTTTGATCCCCTAAAAGGAAATCATTATCTCTTCATTAAAGGCTTCGTTTGGGAGAACCAGTAACTTGCTTGCCTCCCTTGGATTTTCTCTTTCAGAGACTTCTACATTTTTTATTTACCCTTGGTCATGACCTCCAAGTTGTAAAAAGCATACTCCCCTATTCCCCTATCTTTCACTCTACGAAGTTTAGAAGTCCTCTTTATACTATGTGTGAAAAGAAACAAAAGAAGACACAACATTTAAGTGGGTTTGAAATAAATCTTCGTCATGTGTATCATTGACAAGCGTCCTGAATTAACAAAGTTGGTATATATTTGAAATGTTTAGATAAAAGGTGTCCTCATCAAGCATCCTACAAACCACATTTATATTGTAGAAAATTAGAAATCTAAAAGATATACTTCAAAGGAGAATTATTCGTCAAACATCATTAAAAATTGTAATCTGAAAAGTGTTGTTGCAAAATTTTGTGCAAAATCTTGCATAGACCCATGCGAGGAAGTGGAGTGCACCACATGACAAAAAACACCTTTATGTACTTCTTTGCATGAGAAAGTATAGAAGAAGATGAAAAATATTTAGGTCTTTACGTGAAACTAACATTTCTTGCAACCTATATAGACGAATGCAACAAAAGAAAAAAAAATGCAGAAAAAAAGAAAATGAGGCCAAAAAAATTGGTTTTCCAGGCCCTACAGTGGGTGCCAAAGATGTGTACATAAAATATAGGCCTTAGATCCTCACACACACTTCAACATGGTCATTATATGTGAAACCATCCCAAAATAAACATTGAATTGTTCATCTGAAATAGTTTGACAAATCGACCTATTGCCTTCTAACTAGAAGGATTATGCCTTTGCTCTCAAAATGAGAAGCGGGCAACTAGACCTCTAGAATGAAGGATTTTTTTAAGCTATATGAGATTGCAATGTAATAAATTAAGCTAAGAAAAAAGGAGAAAGTTGAGTAGATATTTTAGCATAAGTTCGACTCAAACTCCAAAATTCTTCCTCTATAATGAGGAATGGGATAGAATCCAACAGATGATCGACAATCAAGATTAATTAGAATGGATGATCAAGATTGAAGAGGAGAGCCAATCATAAAAGAAACTTCCCCATGAAAAGGGAGTTAATTGGTTTCCTTTGAGTGATAAAAGGAGTTAACTGATTGCCTTTTGAGTGATAAAAGGAGTTAACTAGTTCCTTTTTGAGTGATAAAAGGAGTTAACTAATCACCTTTTGAGTGATAAAAGGAGTTGATCCCTTTTCTACAATATTTAATTTAATAAAATATAATATGACCTCACATGTGGATAACTTTAATTAATTGAATAATTAAATTCAATAACTAAAAAGAGGAGATATCTTATTAAATTAAATGTATTTAATTCCTTTGTTCATTAGCCAAAGAGGTAGTTTTAATTTAATTAAAGTAGAACACTTATAATTAAATTAAACTAAATCAATAGGTTTATGTAGCTAATTTGAGTCAATACTTAGGAATTAAATTTAAAAAGTGATTAATACAAATTAGGGTTTTTTGAATTTGGCACCTAGGTCAAGTAGCAATTATCAAAATTAGAATTGCCTAGTGAAATAGGACTTAGGAATAGTTGAATAAACCAAAGTTGGTTGATATGGCAATGTGCCAATTTTAGGGTATTACAACTGTGACCAAGTCCAAAAATGAAATCTAAATGGAATATCCCAAAACTAATCTGCATTCTTGTAGGCCTTCCCAAAATAAACCTCTTGTACTTCAAAGTTCTCTAATACCCCTCAATGTTAGGATTAGCCACAGATGAAAATAATAATTACATGCACATATAACCAATATCAAAAAATAAGAAATCCCACAGAAGAGAAAACAAGACACAAAGATTTAATGTGGTTCACCCAATCCCTAGGCTATTTCCACCAATAGAAAGTCCAACATTATTATTATCTAGTAATTACAATCCACAATCCCTTATATCTTAATACCACCATAAGAAGCTACAATCTTATTGTACATAATGAGATCCCTAACCCTAAGTCATTTTATACAAGCTTTTTCCACTTACAAAATTAGGGTTAAAATAAGTCATCCAATAGAAAAATAGCAATCAATACCTTTTACAATAGCAGAGTCATTTTTGGCTTTAGGGGTTTTGCTCCCAAAAACCCCCACAGGGGCGTTGCCCCTTGACCCCATCCTGTATTGCAATAGCGAACCCTACAAGGGGGCATTACCCCTTGACCCCATCTTGGGGTGTTACCTCCAAACCCTCATATAAATAATTTGGTATGAAACCACACCCAATAAACCTCTGATTCCGATTAGGTACCACATCACAAAAATTTCCCACTTGAAGATTGATCATAACACTACTAAACATGTAGCTCCCACTAGAATATCAAACCATCTTGGACTTTGTTGTTCTTTTATTCTGTTTAGTCTAGAAGACCAACTAAAGTTGAAGAGGAGTTCAACTTCTCCCTTGTTACTACCTTAGTAAAGATATATGTTTGATTGTCATCTATATGTATCTTCTCCATCTTTAACTGTCCATCATCCAAAGCTAACCGAATGAAATGGTACCTTAATTTTATGTATTTTGTCTTTGAATGTAGAGCAGAATTATTGGGAAGATGAATGGCACTCTAGCTATCTATAAAAAAATAATTATCCCTTTGTGAGTGTCCCAATTCTTCCATGAAGAATTGAAGCCATATCATCTCTTTCAGAGCCTCTATAGTGCAACAACATACTCTTCCTCTCTTGTGGATAAAGCATTAACCTACTTCAACTGAGAAATAGAACACACTACATTAAATACATAACCTGTAGTACTCCACCTAGTATCAATATCCTTTGCCAAATATGAGTCAACATAGCCCTATAAATTAGTAGTAGAGCCCCCAAAATGTAAACACTTACTAGGTGTTCCTCTCAAATATCTAAGAATCCATTTCACTACACTCCAATGCTCAATCCATGGATGACTCACATTCCTACTAATAACTCCCACAACATGTGCAATATTGGCCTAGTAAGCACCATGGCATACATTAAGCTCCCTATGGATAAAGCATAAGTACTATTGAGCCATTATTTTTCACGATGCTTAACAGCAGGAATTATTTCAAACTCCTCACTTGAAAAGCTAATCCAAAGATCAACTCCAAGGTTCTAGGTGATCTTGTGACCTACTAGAATCTGCTAAGTTGAAGATAAATATGAATGTTCATGAGGAGGCCTTTCCTAGTTCTAAACAATTTGGATGAGATTTTGAATTTATTTTCTATCTCCAAAGAATGAAACACACAAAAGAAATATATTTTTGTACTTTTTTTTTTATGATGAATGCATTCTAACAATGCAACTATATGAATTCCTAATTTAGTCAAGGGGTTAGTAAAGCTAATAAAAAAGATAAGGTAACAAGGAATTTCAGAAAATAACATGAAAAGTAAAATCCTAATGGGCATAAGCCATAGAAATAATGTGTCTATGAGTTAAGCTTTCAAAAATATTGGTGTGTAACCAATGAAAATAGGAGTTGCACTTCCTTAATTCTACTAATGCAATCCTCGATGGGAATTTAGTAATCATAAGATGTTTCACTTTTCATCAAATTGCAAGGCCATGTAAAATGTACTCATGCGAGAAGAAAAGCTATGTAGGAACAATATGATGATCTCCTTTCAAATGAAGTACATCAAAAAAATTTGTATCCCCATAGCAAAAATTAGAATTAAAAGATCGCACAACCAAAACAATGCAATAAAATTGTTGGATCAATTACATCCTATGAACATAAATTCACAAAATATAACACACTTAGGAAAGAATCACTATACTCCAAATGTTAACACCAACAACATCTATTATTACATTATAATAATAGCTACTTGGAATACATATTACATTCCCAAATTTATAAGAACTCTTCTCCTCAATTTATGTTTAGAGTGAGAGATATCTTTATGCAATCATATGCTTCTAAATTAAGAAAACAAATCTATTTATGTACAAAGTAACTCTCTCTAACTAGACCTTACTAGGACTCCATCCATGTTTATATTACTAATTAGATGCATGAGCCTTTACATGTCTTAAAAGAAAGAAAGCTTGAGAAAATAAAAGAGAGAAAGCCATGAGATGATGTACAAGTGTCTAGAAGTGCAAAAAATAGGAGCTCCATCTTCACTAGGAATTTGTAGTAGTTAAACTATTGTAAGAATGTGTTTCCAATGCATGGAAAGCTTTGAATTTAGAACTGGCAATTAACTGTCAGTGCACCTCTGAATTCTCAAAATCTTCCAAAACACCACTAAAAAGTGGACCTAGTGCACCTATGCACCTTGGAAGCAAGTTCCAAAAAAATGAAAAATTTCACTAAGTGTCAAAATTGAAATTCTGGCTTCTTGGTTTTGTTCCCTTTATACCAGAGCTATGTCTAGGTATTTGCCCTTGAATTTCTTGATGATCTCAATGACTTGAGCCACATCCAGAAAATCTAAAGCTTCATATTCATGTTCCCTATACCATCTCTTAGCTTGGTGATAAGTTAATATGATGAATTGATCCACCCTTAGAAGATGGAACACCTTCTCTATGTTACTAGTTTGAAGATCCAAGACAATCTCTCCAATTATGCTCTTGATGAACCTTTCCTCAGGAACATAGTTTTCTATGAGTGTAATAATAAGCTTTTGGGATTGCATTGACATTGGGTATGATGTTGTACTAACAATTCCTACATTTCTTAATGTGAATATCATTGGGGATCTCTCTATCAGTTTGCTACACAATGCCAAAAATGCTCCCAAATCTATGTGACCAAATTTGGTGTCTTGGATCTCTAAGTAATCATCTTGAAATCATGACTTGGTTGGAACACCTTGAAACTTGAATACCATGGGCTTTGGGACCATCTTTTTTGTAAGGGAAGAGGATGAAGAAGTCATTAAAAATACACAAAAACCATGTGTATTAGTCTGATGTTGAAGGAATATCAATTAATTCAAAACCTAGTACAAACATGGACAAGACTCAAAACCCTAATCTACCTGAAAACATCATAAAAAAAATTATGACCCCTATTTGCAAAAAAAGGGTGCACCTGGCACACCTAATAGGTGTGCCCAGTGTGCCTTTTTACCTTAGGAAAACTTTAATAAATGTAGTGCACAATAGTGCACCTCATGGAGTGCATTGATGTGCACCCTATTATAGGCTTAGCACACAAGAGAGTTTTGCATTTAAGGATATGTAGCAATACATGTAATTAGGTGCACTAATGTACACCTTTAAAAAAAAAAATCTTTATTTGTTTTTTTTTTTTAATGTTTTCTAGTTTTTAAGGTTTCCAAAGAAAAAATAAGGTGTGCACCTAAGTAGGTGCATAGGTGTGCACCTATACTTAAGGTTTTAACATGTTCATGCTTTCTTTGTGCATGATGAGTGAAAGAGGTGGAGGTATGGAGTTGCACACCTGATAAGGTGTGCTAGTGCAATGTGAAGGCCAGAGTAAGAGAAAATGCTAAGTGAGGAGAAGGTTTGGGGTTCTTGGGGTTTATAGACTCGAGGACCCAACACATCATTGGCGTTGTGCTTTTACTTTTGGTGTGTGCTTTCTTTTGTAAAAAGACTTCTCCCCTTCAAAAATTTATTTTCAGAGATTGGGCTTTCTAGTTGGGACCCGGTTTTGACCAAAAATACTAGATAAGACCCTAAAAATGACTCAAACTCTAGATTAGGGATCTAAAAAGCCAAAAAATAAAGTAGGGGGTCCCCATTTCTAGGAGAAATGGAGCATGTGTTGTGAAACCACAAAAAATAGCCCCAACAAAAAGGAAAAAATGACAAAGGAATTTTTTCATCAACAAACATTCCTTTAACATGTGTCAAAAACCAACTAAATCATGAATATTCCAAGCATATTTTGAATCAGTTTATAGTCAAATCCTTAGAATGTCGAATCTCCAAGTTTAGTGTGTGTTCAATGTATTCATTTCCTTCAACATATTAGAATGTAGTCTATCAAAAATTCCAACAACTTGGAAATAATCTTCCACCCCTTCTGATCCATTCATCAAGAATCTTCACAAAAGTTGTTTATCAATCCTTGTTTAGCTAGATGAGAGAATTAGCTATGAGGGTTGTTGGTGGGTTATCACTTTTTATTTGAAGTCTTGGGTAACCTTTTGAATACTTTCTTCACATAGCTCATAATGTTGCCATTTGATTCTTCAATGAAGCAATGGTTATAATACTAGATAGCTTATTTAGAGTGTGTATCCCTTTAGCTAGATTTACCTTTCTTAGAATTTATAGAATCCTTCATTATTAACACCTTTCTTTCTTTCTTTCTTTTTTCTTTTTGTATCTTGACCATGCTTAGACTATGTAGCCAAGACATCAATTCCATTTCTTGAATTTGATCTTTTGTGAACATCCCTTGCATTCCTCTTTTAAGAACTTTTAGAACTCTCATGCCAAACAATGGTCCTAGAAACTCCTTCAAGAAGATCCTTCCATTTGAACCAGTGGGGTTTGGACTATCCCTTGTTGTTTTTAAATTTGGGTCAAAACACCTAAGATAATTGATCTTTAAATTTGAAGAGTGTTGAAAACTTGTTCATCTACAATTTTGAATACAAGACTAAAAGTTCCCTATTACTACAAGTAACATTCTTTCCTCAGTTGGTATAAGAAACAAAATCATAAAAAATATTTTGATAAAGAGACATCTCTTCCAAAAATTAGAACCAAAAGAATGATTAGTAAGATACATCAAGATAGAATCTTGAATGCACCTACCCCCTGGACTGACGTAACTTCGAAAGCAAACACACAACTAAAACTAAACATACTTGTAGAAATAAACACACTTGTAGAAATGATTTCTTTTTTTTTGAAATCTCTTAGGCCTCAAAGTAATGCTTTAGAAATTTTCCATTGAATGGAAATGGAAATAATTCCCCCAATAAGGAACTCAACCTAAAAGTGTTGTCTCCTAGAATTTATGCAATTTGATAAGGACCAAACCACAAGCATTGAAACTTAGTGTGGTTGCTCGAATTTTATTTTGCCTTGTCCCAAAGTAGAACAAGGTTAGATATTCTAAAAGACTTCTCGTGGCCTTCTTAATGACAACTTGATGTTTTTCCATATGCTCCAAAGATACTATTCATTTTTTGTCCATCTCTAAAAGATTCATCAATTTGATTTTTACTCTATCAACATCTTCAACATACCCACTCATGAATTTCAAAATAGGAATTCTGAGGTTAAGTGGATAAATAGGCTCTTGTCTGTAGAAAAATAGATATAGATATGAAGATGTCCCCAAAGCATTTTTGACCCTTACTTGATCTATCCATAGGGAATATTTGAGTTGTGTATGCCAATCTTTAGGATTTTCCTTCAACAAACATTTTGTTACTATGATGAAGTTCTTATTCGTAGATTCAGCTACACCATTTCCTTTGGATAATAATTTGTAGACAACTTGATAATAAATTGATTTTCCACTACCCACTGAGTTAAGAATACTAATACAAAAGCTGATCCATTATCACACACTAGGGAAAATGGAATCCCAAATCTAGTAACAATGTATTCTTCCAAAAAGTTTGTAACCACCTTAGTCATGCAATTCCTGAACTTCTCTGCTTCTATCTAGAATGTATAGTAATCAGTAGTTATGAGAATAAAAGTGTGTCTAGTTCATGATGGTGGATTGACTGCACCAATAAAATCTAGCCCCCACTTTGCAAAGGGGCATATCTCAAACACTAGTTGTAATGGCATTGCAGGATCTCTTTCTCTATTAGCACTAGTCTAACAAATATGACAAGTACATACATGCCCAAAAGTATCTTTGAATATCATGGGCAAGAAATAACCTGATCTTAAAATCATATGAGTGGTTGCTTCTGCCAAACCATGCCCTCTACCATACTTATCATGAAATTATTCTAAAACTTCCTTTACTTCCTCATATCTTAAGCATTTCAGGTAGATTCCTTCATAGTTCCTTGTGATATCCCCATTTTAGCATATAATTTAAATAATAAATAAATATTATATATAAAGTATTATTAATAATGATATTAAAATAATAATATTTTATAAAGTAATATTATATTATAATAATATAATATTATCATATATATCATATTATAATAATAATAATCTAATATAACTATGATTAAGATATATTTAATTAAGCAACATGTTATATTAATAAAGTATTATAATCTAATAATATAATTGATATATTATTAAGTTAATCTATGTTATAATGTAAATATTAATATATATTTTATGATATTCTTTAATATAAACTAAGGTTATTAATATAAATATATAATTAATATAATTATATTATTATTAATATAATATAATTATTATATTGTGAAAAGATGTGACTTTTAGAATATATATATATATATATATATTGAATGCAAATTTTGGTAAGGGGATCATCATATGGGAAAAAATAAAAAAATAATATGATTCCGTGCTCAAAATCTATCTTATTAAATATGAATGGAAAAATGGACATTACAAATAGTATCAGAGCATAATACTGCCATCCTATGAATAAAGGGTTATGGAAAATCACTACATCTACCTTACTAGCAAAATAAGAGCCAGCTAATTTCCAAGTCAAATAATGCCCAACAATGCATCACATGACAGTAAAATAGATAGTGAAAAATGGAGAAAGTGAAGTATAAATGTGATTTTCTGAAACTAAGCATATTGGGGTTTGCGTGGAACCTTGGATAGCTACAATTTAAATGTGATTATTCTACCGGAACTCAAGTCTTATTTTAGTCTACTATTGTTGATGTTTAGCATCAAGAGAAGAAATTTTTGAATCTTCTATAATGTTATTTGCAATTACATTTCAAAGATATAAGCTATTTATGTTCTAACATATGTCTTACTTTACAGAGATATAATTATGCACCACTATCTGATATACATTACAGATACGTGTGTGTGTGTGTGTGTGTGTGTGTGCGCGCGCGCGCGCGTGCGTGCGTGCGTGTGTGCGTGCGTGTGTGTGTACATGTATTCATACTAATTTATGCATACATATATGTATACATAAATCTCTGTTATGTATATGGAATTTTGACAAAAAATATGCATGATGATGGACCAACTTAATTGGTCATATTACTTGTAACAAATATCGTTGTCATTACCGGGTTTCATATTACCTGTGTTTGATGCCATTGTTGGGTTTCATAATTCCACCAACTAATGTTATTGTTAGGTTTTATATATCTCACAAGTGGTGATATTCATATCACCCGAGTCAAGGTTACTTTACTTAAGTCGGGTATTCAACACTCATGCCTTGGCTTTGATTTAATATTGTGTTGTTATTAGGCAGTTTACAAATTATTATTGGAACCATTACTTGCTAATTAAACATGCCTTTGAAGAGGCGTGTCCCTATGTGGCCTTTAGGCCATGTAGAGATATGACTCTTTATACTCATGCCTATGTGTGTGTGTGTGTGTGTGTGTGTGTGTAGGTATGTATGTATGTATGGATGGATGGATGGATGTATGTATGTATGTATGTATCTATGTATGTATCTATGTATGTATCTATGTGCACATCTGACTATAGTGAAAGCATCAATAACAAGCATACAAGTACCTATAGAATCATATCAACATTATATCATTGCTATTATTATTCACATCATTTATCTTATAGTGATCCAGTAAAGTATTCATTGTTGAAGAAGGAAGAATTTAAGAACCTGCTGCAAACACAATGAAAAGGTAAATACTGTCATTTTGCTTATTTGATTCAGAATTTATACACAAATATTTTAAATTGTTTATCTATCAGATATCCTTTATTCTCAACATAGTATCAAAGTTATACTAATAAGAAAACCATTACAAAATATTAAATTCTGAGTCTTATTTAAAGGAAAAGAAATTTTTTTGTTAAAATATTAAGATGGTGAACCATGTAAGAATTGAAGATAGATTAGATGGAGCTTCTAACTTTTCATCTTGGAAAACTAGGCTATTAATAATCCTAAGAGAGATGGAATTAGAAAATCGTACTGAAACTAATTTACCTATGCATGAAAATGAATCTAAGAAAGCAACATGGAAAAGGCATAATAATAAGGCAATGAAAATAATCATAGATTCAGTAAAAGATCATATACTTCCTTCCATAGAAAATCTTAAAACCGCATTTGATATGTTATCCACAATTCAAAGTACATTTGAAATTAATAATAGAAGTAGATTGCTAACTCTGAAACAAGATCTACTTTACATAAAAATGAAAAATGGAGAAACCATTACCTCTTACTTCCTTAGAATTACTGAATTAAAGGATCAACTTGCTACTATGCAAAGTCAAATGGATGATAAGAAATTAAGTATGATTGCTCTTAGAGGACTTCTACTATCATGGGAAACTTTTATAAGAGATTTAAGCTCTCATCCAGAACTTCCAAAATTTGATCAACTAAAGACTGAATGCACTCAAGAGGAGTCCAAATTAGCATCTAGAGGTTTAATTTCAAATCAAGATGGTGACATCCAAGCTTTGTATTCCAAATCAAATAAGAAAAAAAAGTTCAAACATAACAAAAAGGAAAACAATAAAAATCACAAATCTCACAAACATTTTGATTGGTCCAAAGTAAGATTCTTTAAATGTGATAAGCTTGATCATTCCTACTATGCGTCTCCTAAAAAATAGAAAATTCAAGCAGCTTTGGCAGAAGTTAAAGAAGAGAATAATGAGAAAATAGATAAAGAAAAATATGAATTTATAGTAGCTCTTTCAAGTGAGCTATGCTCTAATCACAACACCTAGATCATAGATAGTGGAGCTTCTCATCATATCTCCAGATTTAAGGATAAGTTTGAAACCCTCTCAAATCATGAATCAAAAGAAGTAATTATTGGAGACAATTTCTCTCACCCAATTAAAGGAATTGGTACTTGTTCCATTTAACTAAATTTTGATATCACTCTTCAACTCAAGAATTTCCTTTATGTGCCAAAGATTAAAAGAATTCTTGTCTCCATCTCTGGACTTGCTGATCAAGGGTACAACAATGCATTTCAAGGACATAGAATTCTATCTTGGACTAAGAACTCATCTATTAAGAAAGCCATATCCATTGGGGTTAGGGATGGAAGTCTTTATAAGCTTTATAATTATCAAAATCCAAAGTTAAACTTAACTATTAGTAAAGATAAGACAAATTCCATTGAAATTTGGCATAGAAGATTAGGTCACCTTAAGTTTCAAGCCTTAGCTTCTATAAATAAAATTGTAAAAGAACTTCCAAATATCAAATCAGATCATTCAAGTATCTATAAAGGGTGTGCCTTAGGGGAAAATATTAAATACTCCTTTTCCAATAGTGTTTATAAATCTAAAAATGTACTTGAATTGATTCATATAGATCTTTGTGGTCCTATGTTAGTTTCCTCTCTTAATGGATGTCAATTCTATGTAATTTTCATTGATAACTACTCCAAGAGAACATGGATTTATTTTCTAAAACAAAAGGAGTCATCTGAGGTCTTATCCAATTTTAAAGAATTTAAAACCTTAGTTGAAAATCAATCAGGACAAAAGATCAAAATCCTTAGGTTTAACAATGGAGGAGAATTCACATATGATATTTTTAAAAACTTCTGTAAGAGGGAGTGTTCTGTACCTTATAATCCTCAACAAAATGGAATAGCTAAAAGGAAAAAATAGATCTATTGTTCAGTCAACCAGGGCCAGGTTACATGATCAAAACCTTCATTACTCCTTTTGGGCTAAAGCTTCCAATACAACTATCTACATTCAAAATCATTTCCCTCACTCTATGTTGGAAAACACCACTCCAAAAGAAGCATTTATCAGTGTTAAACTAGATTTAAGTCATCCAAGAATATTTGGATGTCTATTCTACATTCACATCCCAAAAGAAAAGAGAACCAAATTAGGGCCTTCTGAGAAAAAGGGAATATTCATTGGTTATAGTGAAATTTCAAAAGGGTACAAGATCTACATTCCTAGACAAAGAACAATTGAGATTAGTAGAGATGTCATATTTGAAGAAGACACTGCCTTCAAAATTTTTAGTAATAGTGATGAATCTATTTCAGAAGAAGATCAAGCTACAAAAATTGAGAGGGAGGAAAATTTTGACATCTCTTCCATGTCTAATCATACAGAATTAGAAAACATCAACCATACCAATAAGAAGAGACCCCTTTGGGCTAGAAAAATGTTAGCTAAAAATCAAGTTGAACCAAATGATGTAATTTTGGAAAGCAAAAGAACTAGGAACCAACCCTATTATGTTGCTCTGCTATCTGAACTCATAAAATCTAAACCTACCAATGTTAAAGAAGCACTTTCACATCAATCTTGGAAGGAAGCCATGATTGAGGAATATAACTCTATATTGAAAAATGATGTATGGGATATTGTACCAAGACCTAAAAACAAATCTATTGTTTCTTCCAAATGGTTGCTCAAGATTAAACATGATGCAGATGGAAATATTGAAAAATACAAGGCTAGATTTGTAGCCTGAGGTTTCTTTCAAAAAAAAGGCATTGATTATGATGAGACTTTTGCCCCTGCTGCTAGGTATACTTTAGTTAGATTAATCCTAGCTATTGCTGCATCTAAAGGATGGAAAGTACATCAAATGGATGTCAAAATAGTGTTTCTTAATGCTAAGATTGAAGAAGAAGTTTATGTTGAACAACTAGAAGGGTTTAGCATTTTTTATTGCAAGACTCACGTTTGTAAATTTAAGAAAGCACTTTATGGTCTCAAACAAGCTCCCAGAGCCTGGTATGAAAGAATAGATAATTATCTACTAAAATTAGGATTTGCCAAAAATGAAGCCAATCCAAATCGATACTTCAAAATTGAAGGTGATGATATGGTTATCTTTGTATTATATGTTGATGATTTACCCATTATAGGTGATGAACATCTTATAGAAAAATGTAAACAAGATCTATTTGCTGAATTTGAAATGAAGGATCTAGGGTTACTTCAGTATTTATTGGGGTTAGAAATTTGGTAGCTGGACAACTGTATTATACTAAATCAAGGAAAATATACAGTTGATATATTAACCAAGTTAGGAATGATGGAATGTAAACTGGCTGCTACACCTATGGAGATAAATCTACTCAAACTAAAAGATGATATGAATGAATCTAAAGATGTGGATCCTACTTATTACAAACAAATTATTGGATCCCTAATGTACCTAGTTAACACCTGTCCTAACATATTTTATGTAACTCATACCTTGAGTCAATTTATGTGTGCACCTAAGAAGATACATTTGTAGGAAACTAAATACATAATGAGATATCTGAAGGGTACTATTGGAATGGGAATCAAATATGACAAAGTCAACCTTGAGCTAATTAGATATTCAGATTTTGATTGGGCTAGAAGTTCTATTGAGTGCAAGAGCACTTACAGATAATGTTTTAGTCTTGGATCTAGTATGATTTCTTGGACTAGCCAAAAACAAACTTCTGTGGCCTTGAGTTCTACCAAAGTCGAGTACATTGCATCTTCCCTATGTGCCAGAGAAGCAGTATGGCTCTGAAACTTTCTCTTAGATCTCTTCAAAAGACCTTTGAAGCCCACAGTGATTTATTGTTGTAATAATCAGAGTTGTATCAAGCTTTCTTCTAACCCTATGTTTCACAATCGCTCTAAACACATTGAAATTCCATTTCATTACATTTTGATATGGTTAATCGAGGAGTCATCCAATTGGAATATATATGTACAAATGATCAAAAGGATGATATTTTTACCAAACCTCTTGCTAAAGTGAAACTGAAATATTTTAGGGAAAGACTTGGTATGATTATTTGTAATGGAAAATTTTTGAAATAAAAGAGTTGTTCATTTGTTTCCTCTAGTTATTATTTCATATGTAATGAAAGGTGATGATCTTTCATGTACATATTCAGTGATGGAAAATTGTTTACAAGGTGACAATCTTGTAAATAGTTGTTTATTTTTGGGCTTCTCTAGACATTGCTTAAGTGAAAGTAGATATTATTTTTGGGCTTCTCTAGACATTGCTTAAGTGCAAGTAGAGATTATTTTTGGGCTTCTCTAGACATTTCTTAAGTGCAAGTAGAGATTATTCTTGGCCTTCTCTAAACATTACTTAAGTGCAAGTAGAGATTATTCTTGGCCTTTTCTCTAGACATTGCTTAAGTGCAAGTAGAGATTATGTGTGTTATCTCTAGACATTGCTTAAGTGCAAGTAGAGATCATTTATTGTTCATGCAATATTGCTTATTAGATGACTCTAACTAATGTTTTTTCTTCTCCCTAGCTAAAGAGGGAGTGTTTATGTTTGGTGTCAGGAGAAGCAAAATCTAAATCTTCTATAATGTTATTTGCAATTATATTTTAGAGATATAAGCTATTTGTGTTTTGATATCTATCTTACTTTACAGAGATATAACTATGCACCACTGTCTGATATACATTGTGTGTGTGTGTGTGTGTACATTTATTCATACTGATTTATGCATAAATATATCTATTATGTATATGGAATTTTGACAGAAAATATGCATGATGATGGACCAACTTAATTGGTCATATTACTTGTAACAAATATCGTTTCCATTATCAGGTTTCATATTACCTATGTTTGATGCCACTTTTGAGTTTCATAATTCCACCAACTGATGTTATTGTCAAGTTTTATATTGCTCATGACTGGTGATATTCATATCACCCAAGTCAAGGTTACTTTACTTAAGTTGGGTATTCAACACCTGTGCCTTGGCTTTGATTTAATATTGTGTTGTTATCGGGTAGTATACAAACTATTATTGGAACCATTACTTGCTAACTAAACATGCCTCCCAAGAGGCATTTCCCTATGTGGCCTTTAGGCCACATAGAGACATGACTCTTTGGAGTCATGCCTCTTCCTTCTAGATGTGTGTGTGTTTGTGTGTGTGTGTGCGCGCGCACATCTAACTGCAGTGAAAGCATCAATAACAAGCATACAAGTACCTACAAAATCAGATCAACATTATATCATTGCTATTATTATTCACATCATTTGTCTTATAGTGATCCAGTAAAGTATTCATTGCTGAAGAAGGAAGAATTTAAGAACCTGCTACAAACATAGTGAAAAGATAAGTACTATCATTCTGCTTATTTGATTAAGAATTTATACATAAATATTTGTAATTTTTTATCTATCAGAGATCCTTTATTCTCAACAACTATTACCTAGAGGAATGGATCACTGATAGTGGTTGTATTTAGCCTCTTTCCAAGACTGTATACTATTGTTTAGAGCTTTATGGAAAAAAAAAAAACAATTTAAAGATGAGCAAATAATATTCATACGGTAGCAATTACATGTTAGGCAATTGTTCAAATCTTAAAAGGATTAAAAAAGGCTATGAACATTTCCAAAGGATATCATCTTTCAAAGAGATGTCATGACAAATATTTGAAATAATTTAGACAGCCAACCTCCTCCCCATGAAGAAACACATCCCTTATGATGAAGCACTCTCAAATGGTATAAATAGGGGTTTGTTTGAACTATTAGAGGAAAATATTTTTATTGTATAATATTATCACATGTAGAGCAGTAAAAAGAAAGGCTAAAGAATAAAATATGAAGTGTGATTCAGATTTATATTGAAAAAATCATGCTCCTATTCTGAAAAATATGTGAAATTACATGCAAGGGGAATATACAAATTCAATAAAATTCTATAAGTGCAAATATATGTAAAGATAGCGCATTGTTGTGATTAAATTTATAAAAGAAGAACATTGCATTATTATTGGGTAGATTTGTGAAAGAAGGATACTGTAATAGCATTTGCAAACCAATTGATGTAAGTTTGTATCCCTATTTTTCACTCAAAGGAAATTTTACTAATTGAGATTGAACTTCCATCTTAGTGTGTTCGCTATGACACCTCATTGATGATAAGAGTATCAAATTGGACATCTGCATGAAATAGAACTTTTGGAGGAATGATACTCTAACACCCTCAATTACCATTTGTCATAACAAAATCACCCCAATGATAGTTACAACATGAAGCTCAAAGTTTGTAAATTTGAGATAAGTGGTCCTCAAGGAAAAAGAAGTGAATATTTTGAATATTAAAGTGTTGATATTTGATTGAAAAGATCATTTGATTAGGAAGATTGTGGAAGAAGACTGTGTTTCAATCATTGTTTTGTCACTGATCTCAAACCTACTATTTGGTTGTAAGACAATTGCTTATATGTTTCAAGTCCTATCACTTAGTTGATTGATGAGGATGATTTGATCAACAAGATGTACCAAAAGTACCTAGAGGAAAGATTGAGTTATGATTATGTTATGAAGTAGAAGAATCAATTAAGATAGTGATAACATAATGTATTGATGATCTATTTGAGGTTACAAAATGGTTGGTTACACTTAGAAAGTTTAGAAGAATAAAGTTAAAGTTCATTTTCCAAGCTTGATCAAGTGGATAGTAGGTGCTAAGCAAAGTTAGTTCAAGCTGAGCAAAAACTTAGTTGGAGCCGAGTGAAAGCAAATTCTAGTAGATGTCGAGCAAGTTAGTAGATGGGTAAAAGTACAAACCTATGTCACCTTTTATAAAGAAATGGGATATCAAAATGCGAGAGTTCAACATTAATGACAAAAAAAAATGGTATTTGTGTTTAGAATATGAAGATGATGTAAATTCATGAAATGTGTAGAATTGGATGAATTTTATGCCTATAATTTTTATAATTTTTTTTAGTAAGAATTTTTTCATTTTATTTTATTTTGAAGTCCCTATTTTAACTATAAAAAATATAGGGTGTAGTTCCTGTCAAAAAATTATATGGAAATCATCTTCTTTTGTTCTGATTTGAAAATATCTTATAGATGAAATGTATAGCTAGGGAACAAAAAAAGAAATAATTATTTTGATGTATATTTTCTTTGTTATAAGTACTCAAGCTTGACCTTATCAGAATCCAACAGTTTTTTCCTCTCGTCAAAACTTCTCTATCAAATCTATACCTTTTTGAAAAAAAAATTACACATTCGTGAAGAGGATTCTCTCCTCTAGAGATAAATATATTTTTTAATTTCTTTTAATATGATTTACTAATTTTTTTTTCTTTTTTGAGGGAGCATCTTCTGAACTGTTGAAATATGAACTTATAATATTTTGATATTGTAACATATTATAACTAATCAAAACACTCAAAAATATATATTGGGTCAGTGCAAGAAGTTGGATCTCACTTTTGGCAAAAAAGTGGAAGTGTTTTTCTTGTTTTTGAAATTTTTTGTCAATTGATGTCAAAATTTGAGGCATTTAGAGATTGAATGTAAAAAAAATCCAAAAATAAAAATTTTAGTGTTTCGAATCTAGTTTCTGAATATGTAATTTATTTGTGTACCCATATGATAGATTTTTTTTTTTGGTATGGATCTTTAAAAACCCCTTTTTCAAAATGCCTGTTTTAGGACCATACCACGCTTGTGTACGGACATCATAATTTGACACAAATAAATAAATTTTCACAAATCCTTTTAAAGGGAGTTACCTAATACACCCAAGATTGATGACAATATTTTTTCTTAATTTTTTATTGACTAATTTTTTTTATTATTAATTGGCTATAAAAGTAAATTTTAAAACCTCTCATGTACGGACCACATAATTTGATCAAAATCTCACATTTTTCAAAAAAAAAATTAACCTCAAAAGAATTGTATGTAGATTGAGGACATATAAATTAATTTAAGAAAAATTATAAAATAAAAAAGTTATTAAAATTTTAGTGAATGTTACTTTTTAACATTTAGAATATAGTTTTGATTAATAAATAATGAAAAAATAGCAAATAAACCAGTAACACTATAAAATTTAAATTTTTGGAATCAGAACAGTAAGACTTATAATTGGTTTTTGTTTCATCAAAAAATTCAATAAGGGCGACTATAAAATAATTACAACAATACCAAAAATTGTCGATTAAATGCCTTAGAAAAAAATGGATCATAAAGGCATGGCTTGGTGGGACCAAGCCTATGCCATGCCTTTCCCCAAGGAAAAACCCCATGTAAAATTCGGGTGCCATACCAAATTCTTACTCATGTCTCAAGAATCGAGCACCTAATTTGTAATTCAAAAATTGGGTGTCCGATTGCTTTCAACCATTGTACTCGGTTATTTAAAAATTAGGTACCTGATTCTTTCTAAAATTGGGTACCCGATTTGTAAATGGGTGCCTAATTTTTGAAGAATCGGGTACCTAATTTTTATGCAGTTGGGTACCCACTTCTAATGTACCCATTAGGCCCCAAACTGACTTTCAATGATTGAAATGAATGAATGATGGTTTCGATCTACAACAACAAATTCTATCGTAGTTATTATATTTTCTTGTCCTCTTATACAATTTGCAAGCTACTTATTCAAATTCAAAATTGGTGCAAACATGGGATCAAAACAACGAAGAAAGAAGAAAGAAAAAGTTCTGATAGATGAGGAGATTGCAACAAATAAAGAGAATGAAGCACGACATCAACAAGAGAGAAGACAGAGAATTAGAGACTTGAACAATATTTCAAAGGAGAAAGACATTGAGGATACCACAATGGATGAAGGGGTTAAAGAAGAGAACCTAATACAAGAAAATTTAGGTGCACATTCTAATCTTGCATTCAATACAGACGTGTCTCCAAACCCTTGAATTTTTGCTCGTGATGAAATTGGTGATTTTTTAGAAGTAGGTTACAATTTAAATGTTTTAGATTTTCTTCATGAGAAGCAATTGTCAAATGATCATGCACAAAAAACTCCAATTGAAATGCATGCCCCAAAAGAAATACCAAGAAAAATTGAAAATGAGATTGAAATCCCAAATAATAGTGAAAATGAAATATCAATTGAAAATAAAAATTGCATGAATGTAGACATAGAAACACCAACTACTGAACAAACATGTCAGAATGATAGAAAAGTGTCTGAACATAATTTTCATATTTCTGATGATGTGTTAGATAATCTTGAGGGATTGGTTTCATGGAGACAAATTAGGACACATGCTAATAGATTGTATAGGCATTTTTTTTATTATAAGAAATTTGGGTTTCAATGTCACTTAATGTTGCAACTAATTAAAATTTCTAAAATGCGAAGAGTAATGAAAAGGTTGGGAATATATGCAAAGCCCAAGAATAAAAATGAGTCTTTAAATCAAGTTGTATCAACTATTTCTAGTGCCTTTGATGTTATTGAAAAGAGAAGTCGGTCTAAAGATAAGAATGTAGCACAACGAGCAATAACAACAGCTTTAGTTAATAAATCAACATCTGACAGAAGATTTATTAGCAACATAAATGGATATCTTAATGTGAATCGTAAGACTTTACAAAGAGCTATAAAGAGAAGGGTTAACTTTGAATGTGATCCAGCAAATATTTTATGGACTTCTAGTGCTAGATTCCCAAGATGTGATATGAAACTTACTAGTGAAGTCAAAAGTTTGATTGAATTTTTTTAGCATGATAATACAAGAGTATCACTTAATTCAAGAGATTTTCTTAAATTGAGAATTGGGTCAAAAATATGTTATCCACATCCTAAACACCTTTTGGACATTACTCAAACTAAATTGTTTAAAATATTTGTAGATGGTAAGGTATTAAATATTATCATTAGTCAAAGATCTTTTGAAAAGTTTAAACCATGGTATGTAAGGATTAACAAAGAAAGAATCACATGTTGTTGTAAAACTTATATTCAATTTCATTACCATTATGGTATATTTTGATCTATATGTGGTACCATGCATAGTAAAAAAATGTTGTAGGAATGTGGTATAAAAATACCACCTCAAACTATACAAGATTTCATATCAAGTTTGTTTTGTAAGCCACCTAATGATCAATACTTTCTTTTCAATGCATGTCTTTCTAGTACATGTGATATGTGTGGCAATCTTTCTTTGTTAGATGAATTTTTGCATGAAAATTCTTTGGCTACTTTTGGACAACAATTAGTTGAGGTAAAAAGATTCAAAACTATTGAATATCCATTGAAGGATGGGAAGATTCGAAGAAAGTGTGATCTAGTTACAGATAAAGTTAGTTGTCATGCATTTATGGATGAGTTTAAGAGTGTGATCATACCAAAATATGTTAAACACTCAATAATACATTTCCAATTGGTACTATACTTCTAATTGTTGACTTTGCAAAGAACTACACACTTGCACCACAAGAAGAGGTACAACCACAATATTACAATTTAGTGCAAGTAATAATTTATGTTCATATAATTTATAGGCATGCACCTGATAGTATAGAGGAGGATCAAAAAATATTGAGAGAGTACCATTTTTATATGAGTGATAATAAACTCCATTCATATGAGTTTTTCCAATATTGTTTCAAGGTATTTTATGATAATTTAAAAGAGAGACAAATTTAAATGACACAACATTGGATATGGTCAGATAATTGTACAAGATAATTCAAGAATACCAGAATGTTCTGTTGGTTGAGTAGGACACATAGACAAACTAACATCCAACATGTGTGGAGTTTTTTTGAGGCTAGACATGGTAAAGGAGAACATGATGGTGCTGGTGCATGCGTGAAGAGAGCCCTTAGTAGAGAGAAATTAAAATTTGAGGAAAAAGCTAAATTCAAAAATGTACATGAGATTGTCGAATGGTGTAACAAATATTTATACATGGGATCAAGTCAGAACTCTACAATCAAACATTTTTTCTACCTAGTTAAAGAAAATAATATCCTTTCAAGATATGACTGTGATACAATTAGTGGGTCAGCTAAATGGCATTCATTTAGGAGTTCAGATTCTAACACTTGGACTATATGGACTAGGGAGCTTGCTTGTTTTTGTCAATTTTATCTTGCAAGTGAATGGGAAGAATGTGAGGATATAGAATGGGTTGAAGATTGGAAAAAAAGATCATTAGGACCTATTGACATGCATTTTGAATATGATATAGTAAATGAAGGCCAGAATGTTACCTTTGCATCAGAAGACTATGATCACATTTCAAACCTCATAGAACCTGGTATGCACAATTTAATTAGATTTTTTTGTGATCTCATGCTTCAATTTATATAATTTTCATATGTACACTCATGTGATTAAAGTGTTTATGTACTTTATCTTATCTTGTAGAACATGTTTATGTTGTTATTTCACCTAGTGATAATGATGAACGAACTGAGTATTGGCTAGCTAGATGTGTGGAACCTAAGAAAAAATTGACATGTCATCAAGTAGATGATGATGGCTTTGAGTATCCAATTGGGTCTATCATTGTAGCTGGCACCTGGCTATGTAGATACCTAATAAGAAGAAATGGTTTGCTAGCATTTCAAGACTATGAAACTGAAAAGAAGATTTTACACTATTCTCATTTGGTTGTGCCAACAAATATCAAATTAGAAAGATACAAAGGGAGACCCGCCAATAAGTTATTATGGAAAATTTCAATGGACGAGCACAAGACAATCATAGATGCATTGCAAAAGAGAGAGGATGTAGATGGTACAGTGGGATGACTACATTTAAATCAAACACATGTAAGTTTTTTCTTTATTGTATTATTTTTATATATATTTACCTATATAATTTAATTACATGTATGTTTGTGTTGTCAATACAAATTTGGAGAACTTATATATACCTCTTATTTAGGTTTCAATCACAATTCATGAAAATTTAAATGTTAAAGTGGATTGAACATCAAAATCTTGTGCAATTTCACATAGTAAGTACATACAAATTACAAATATTTACATAGTTAAAATACCTCATATTAATTTATGTGTTTATTAACATGTGTTTTTGTTTTACAATTTTATTTTACAGGACCTCGTTTGAAGAGATGTGTTGAACCAATTTTATATTTTAAGTTCACTTCTATAAATATATCATTGACATTGTCTTACATATATTGTGAAATATGTTGTACAAACTAATTTAAAAATGAGAGTTTACTTCTATTTGAAAGTTAAAGGTATGCACTTGATAAATTCTGAATTAATTGTCAATTTAAGTAATGACCTCCTATTTTGTTCCATTACTTTTACATTCAAGCATGTTTAAATTAATTGTTGTTTGAAGTTTCAAATTACTATTGATTGTAATATTAAAAACAAGTCACTTGTACATGATAATTTAAAGATCATTACTCATTGTATTGATTATATGTTATTTTTATTTTGATAATTGACATGTATGTTTAACCATGTTAAGTGAGGGGGAGAGAAGGATGAAGAGAGTGAGAGAGTCCAAGAGGTTTATAAGAGGTTTCTAAGAGGTTTTGATGGATTATAAGGGTTCCTAATGGGTCTTAAGGGGAGATAGGGAGTCCTACCAAGTCATAATGTGTGTTATAGGTTAAATAATAGGTCTTAATATATCTTAGTAGGGTGGAAATGCCTTATTAGGTAATAATGAGTCTTACATTACCAAATGATGCATAAGGACCTCTTATGATACATTTCTAGGTATTTTTATCCATATATATGTTAAGGGGACCAAGGGAGTCCTACTAGTTCATTATGTATGTTATAGGTTATAATAGGTATTGATATAATTACTAGCACATAATAGGTACTATTAGTTAATAATGAGTCTTACATTACCAAACAACACATTAAGATCACTTATGATACATTTTTAGGTACGTTATCCATACATGTGTGTCTTAAGGGGACATAGGAGTCCTAATAGGTCATTATGTCTATTATAGGTTATGATAGGTATTGATATGTTTACTAGCACATAATAGGTATTGTTAGGTAATAATGAGTCTTACATTGCCAAACAATACATTAAGATCACTTATGATACATTGTTAGGTACGTTATCCATGCATGTGTTTCTTAAGGGGACATAGGAGTCCTAATAGGTCATAATAATTTTTATAGGTTCTAATAAGTCTTAATATGTATTATTAGGATATAATAGGTCTTATTAGGTAATAATGAGTCTTACATTACCAAACAACACATTAAGATCACTTATGACACATTGTTAGGTACATTATCCATACATGTATGTCTTAAGGGGACATAGGAGTCCTAATAGGTCATTATGTCTGTTATAGGTTCTGATAGGTATTGATATGTTTGCTAGAACATAATAGGTATTTTTAGGTAATAATGAGTCTTACATTACCAAACAACACATTAAGATCACTTATGATACATTTTTAGGTTTGTTATCCATATATGTGTGTCTTAAGGGGACATAGGAGTCCTAATAGGTATTGATATGTTTACTAGCACATAATAGGTATTGTTAGGTAATAATGAGTCTTACATTACCAAACAACACATTAAGATCACTTATGATACATTTTTCGTTACGTTATCCATACATTTTTTAATCTAGTAGGTCAATTTTATTTGTATGAATCTCAATGCATAAATCTGATGTGATATTTATCCAATAATATTTTTTATATCGGTACTAATGACTTATAAATAGTTAAAATTATTGTTCATCTAGCATATATACTTAAAAAATGTCTCATATGTTCATGAATAAAACATGTCAGAATAAAGAAAATGGTTTGAATACTTAAAACATGATGAAACATAATAATAGATACTACATACACAAGCATGATAAGAATTCGTAAAAAAATAGTACATGGTCTAACATACATCATAACATGATCTATGAAGTTAAAAAATACATATATAATACAATTTTAACTATCCTAACACAAAGTGTATACATCATAAATAATATACATCATAAAAACATAATCTATAGGTGCCAACAAGACCTAATCTATCTGATCAAATGTCCTCTTTACTCCATGCGAAGAGGACTCAGATGGATCATCATGTGTAATATGAGTTGTCTCGTCATGTGGGACACCTTGTGAGGTAGATGGATCACCCTATGTAACATGAGGCATGTCTCATTATGTACATGCTTAATTGAAATGGGTTTCAAAAGCTAGCTTGCAAATAAATTAAATATTCACTACATAATAAAATAAATACCACATGAGATGGGTGTCCCTCAGTATTAGGAGGCACACTATGAAAACTACCAAATGTAGCAATGGTGAGGTCCTGTAATTTACAATACATACATTTTTAAATTTTGATTTTAGAGCATAATGAACTATACATTATGTACATAAATCAAAATACTAACCTTAACAGATGATCTAGGTAACTCCATCTGGCTAAGTCCTATGCTCTCAGCAACACTCATGGTGACATAGTCCTAGAATTATAGATACATAAACATTTAGTCAAAATTATATATACATGAATAATTACAAAGTACAGAAACTAAAAAGTACATAATTTGTACACTACATTTTTATACACTATAAATTTAAAATGTATATATGTCTATATATATATATATATATATATATATATATATATATATATATATATATATATATATATATATATATATATATATATATATATATATATATATATATATATATATATATATATATATATATATATATATATATCAAACCTAAGTAGTAGCCAATGTCGCAAATGTGTCTACAGGTATGCTAGCATGATTATCATAAGATGGAGTCGAAAATAGACTATATTGAGGCTTGTATGGATGAGTATGATATGGCTCCTATTCATAAAATCAAAACACATAAAAATATATATGTACATGTGAGTCAAAATTGTTTAGATTATAAGTTAATAACAATGTACATACATAAAAATAGTAAAAATTATTTGTCTTCAGTCAAAAGTTCATACCATATGTATTTGAGGTTGTACCTCAGTGGTAACTGGAGCAGGACCTGTACTAACATCAAACTGTGTAGCTGCAGACAATCCCGACAAAATTAGATAAAAAGAACATATGAGCACATGTTATTAATTTGAGTTCAAATGTACACTTTTACAGTGTAATTCAGAGTGCATACCATATAAGGGATGCCAATGTTGTAGGTCTCGAAAGAATACTATACTACCACCTAGGAGGAATAGTATCATCCATCCTCTATTATTTCAAAAGTACAAATTAATATAGTTAATACAATTACACATGTATGTAGAAAGTAAATAATTATGTGTACTTCATATTTAAAATAAAATTAAAATTTTGCCTACTACTCTAGGCTCTCCCTGCTGCATGAGGTCAACAAATGATGACACATCTATCTTGTCATTACCATCACCATGGGCAACATATACATCATCATCAAAATCAGCACCCTCAGCATAATGGTCATCATGTGTTGCATCAGCATCACTCTAGGGGCCTGTGCATATGCCTCCACAGCTAGTACAAATATGTCCAAGTAGAGGAACATGTGTCGCTTGCATCTACTATTGTACTAAATTTTCTTAAAGGGAACTCAAATGGGTAAGAGCATATGAAACTTCTCAATGATGGTGAGGAGCAAGCACAACAAGTGCAGGAAGAGGTACAAGGGGCTGAACTCACCTACAGTTTCTCATTCTATCACTCAACTTTACCCCAGGCCTAACCTAAGGCATCCCTCCACCAACCCCTTAAAATGGTTTCATATCAAAATAATTGGGTTTCAAACTCAGCCCATAGCTTCCTAAGGAAGTACATGGGCACCTCATGGTTAGCGTGTGGTGGATGGTCAAATATCATCCACCACCACTCCCAAAAATGTGCTGCTATGCATGGATGTGTACACCACCCAATGAAAATGTGAGGCTTCTTCTCATTAATTTTCTCAATCATCTTAGGGTTTTAAAAATAAATTTTAAAATTCTCTTTACCTATATTGAGGTTATGAACCTATCTATATGATAAGCCGTTAGAATAGAAGGCATGCATTCTTTCCCTCCACGATCTAAATGAATCAATGTTAGAATCAAAATGATATATGGAGTGAATCACACCTTGCATGCTATTTGCAAGATGTAGTAGGTGAGGATGGGGGTGAGTCTCATGTCAAATAGCCTCTATATCATGCATGAGGTCATTAAGGTTATGCCTCATGCTCTCACGGAGAACATCTACAGTGGGTGGTGGAGGTGGAGGTGGAGGTGGAGATGGAGAGGGAAAAGATGGGGGTGTGGGAGGGGGAGGGGGTGGCGGCGAGTCCATCAAATATAATCTACATATATGTTTAAACAACATAAAAAATGACAAAATTACTATTTAATAAAATTTAAATCTAAAATATCAACTAGATATAAATGTACATATCTTTATTAAAATCATATCAATTAAATAAATAAAGTTAAACACTTAAGTCAAATTGAACATTAAATACTAAATTTAAGTCTAATCATAAAATAATACTCCAAAAAACTATATCTAGGTTAGTTCAAGGTTTCTTTTCTTAAAACAAGAGCCACCTAGCTAATTTTCATTTCATGTACACTTATTTTGTGACACTGGTGGATTGTATTCTCATTATGGATTATATATTCATCTTAGGATCAAACAAAGTTAAGATTATGGCAAGGTTATGGTTTATAATTTTTTAATGTTTATAGTTTTCATGATGGCTAAGCTTAACATTATTATAATGATTATGGTCCTTTAATGTTAGGGAACTTACCTAGGATTATGGTTTTAGTTACAATTATATTTAGGTTTTAGATATTTATTATGGTCCTATTGTTTAAAGGATATATAATAGATGGCATTAGGATGAGAGTTAAGGTTACAATTAGAATGAAAGCTTAGAGATAGAATTATGATTTGATTAAATTATTTATGATTATAGTTTGAATCCTAAATATTATCTTCTTTTTAATGCAAACTATAAGTACAGATCATGTCCTAATGAACTAATACATGAACCCTATCCCTAACCATATAATAATGTAATGCTCCGCCAAGGGATCTAAAGAATTAACCTAAAGTTTCACTAAGTTTGGTATCATTTTTTTTTTTTTTTTTTTGAACATGAAAGCTAAACCATTTAAAACATCCACATAGTAGCGAAAGCAATGACATCATTCAACTGAAAGTAAACATAAACATACATAACAGGTTATATTTTTTAAGGATCCATTAATGTTGAATCACATCTAATTCAACTAATATTAATTAATCCATCTAATACTACATCCACATAAAATAATAATGAAAAGTCCAACATTCTTAAATTACATTTTTGATTGCTCGATCATCCACTGTACATGCCATAGGGTATGAAAGGCTTAAAAGAATATACATGTGTGAAAATAAAGTACATCATCATCCTTATTCTAGTCCATGATGCAAGTGCAATAAGCAAATGAATCACATGTCATAAATGATACATCATCATAAAAGATATAAACATCCATCATAAAAGTTAACCATAAATCACAACATAACTAACTAAGTACATGGTTCCTCCTAACTATAAATAGCATCATTAGACCATCATGGGCCCTAGCCATCCCTCTGTGCATAACATTCCAAATCACTGAAGAGATCATCGATATTATCATACTAGGAATGTCACTCCTAAAACATGTTACATCATATGCATAAAGAAATCTAACATATTACAACATATGCATAAGAAATCTAATCATGCAGAACAAAGCATACGATAACATCATCTAGGATATGCAAATCATCAATGTAAGGATACATGTCCACCATCATAATCCATGAACAGAATGAAGATAGATGCCAACAAAGAATGCATTAGCCATAGTGTCTCAAATGGATCTCAAATGTTAAGAGTGAAGAAGCACTACCACCCGACTGCATGGAACCTAAATGGTCCACTCCCACCATGCTGAAGAGATAATATCAAGTCCCAAAATAGGTTATCAAACCACATAGTACAAACACTTTCTATGTCCAAGAATCCTAAAATTATACTAACTCAAAGGTTCCAATCACAAACCAACATCTAATCCCAAAGGCACAACAAAGACATGTGGGAAACCTACTATGCAAGTGGGAAAGTGTCATCGCACGGATCACACTACAGTTACCCTGGTAGTCTCCCAATAGACCTCGGCCCCCCAGTGATCCCTATGCGGCCACTAGTATCCTTTCATACAGATGAGGCATACTACAGAATGCAAGGTTGCAACCAAGCATTCTCTCTACTCCCATTCTAGTCTATACTAGCACTTGAGGCATGGGCGAGAACAAACAATTATCTTATTAAGTCCATTTAAGTTAGTATTAGGTGTAATGTTTTCACTTATTAAAACAACTTATAATGAGTTACCCTGGCAGCCTCTTAGGGCCCTGGCCCCCATTGCAAGCCACTTCCTGACACTACAAGTAGATAACCTACCCTAGGCTCATGAAATCATAAATCACAAAACCACCACAGTCCTATACAAGCGACTGGAAAAATACCAAAATATAATTCATAAAAAGAGCATCAAATCTCCATGAGCAACTGAAAAACATCCATACAAAATCATGACCACAACAGTTCTCTATTGGCAACTGAAGGTATCATTGATAATCACAATAATAATTGGTTCTTAACAAGCAACCAAAAAGTATCTCAAAGTAATATTGATCAAAGACTCCAAAAATGGTTGAGTCAAAACATGTCATAGCATGACAACATCAAGATCAGATAACAATTCAATCCCATCAAAGTAATTGGAAAGTAATCCAAATGCAACTGATCAATAACTCATAAAAAGGTTACATATATCACAGCTTACTCAAAAAGACTAGAAACATTATCAATCAGTAAACCACACACATCATAGAGCATGCCATCACATAACCATGGTTGGGTTTAAAAGATCAAGACCAAAAGACATCATCATGACATCAGAATCATAACCCCCGAGCCTCTAGTAAATGTCCTATAACTGGTCAAGAAACTAGTCAACCCAAACCTAGAACAGATAGCATAGAGAAAACACAAATGCAAGAATATGTTTTGGTTTGTTCAAATTACATAATTAAATAAAGTGTAGAAGTTTCAGTGTTTTTCTTTTTTTATCAAATTTAGATATCGAGTGGAGAAATTTATACATTTTACCTAACCCATGTATTTTTTTGATAGATAAAAGTATTCTCCCCGAAACCCATAGACTCAATTTTCTAACTATT